>NC_069466.1:30020232-30046389 GCF_026875155.1 Cherax quadricarinatus | reverse complement strand
AAGTAAAATTTGAGACGGGTAAGTCATGTTAATGGGGGTTTTAAAGCCTGTCGACTACACGAGGGTCATTAAGGCTCCACGTAAGTGTTCACCACCAGTCAAGAATACTTTAATACTTAAATAGGGATAAAATCAATGTTTGGCATATATATACACTCAAGAAATATGTTATCTTGGTATATATAATATATTTATATATATATATATATATATATATATATAATATATATATATATATATATATATATATTATATATATATATATATATATATATATATATATATTATATATATATTACTGTGTCAGAGGGATTATTAATAAGAAGAGAATGCATGGAAGACTGTGTAAAAGTGAGAGCATTAGTAAGTATATTTACGAACAGGTACACATAAATACAGTTACACAAATTATCATACATAGCAACATGTGTGTACATTACTTAGGATAATACAGAAAAGTCAGACAAAGTGACTTATTTATATTGGGGTCCTTGTGAAAGTGTGTGTGTGTCATTCTTATCTATGGTCGAGGCTCCGTTCAATAAATAAGTTAATTTCTTCCAGATTCGGAGAAACACTGTGCAAGTACTGTTGTACTAGTGAGAGTGTACCGTGACCAGCGACGCACCAGCACCCTGGTACAAGGTCTCGTAATACACAGGATGTCCGGCTGTTACCATCCCTCCCCTGAGAACACTGTTCATAAGAAGAAATAGTGGTGTGTGTATAATGTGTAAACAATACCTAGAAGATGAAGAATCAGACACATGTATAACATCTGGGTGTCTTTATTTGAAGACGTTTCGCCCTCCAGTGGCTTTATCAGTACAATACAAGGATATAATGTGAAGACTATACAACTATATACAAAAGATGAGGTAATCAATCCCTCAGCCTTGGGTTGAGTACCAACTTGGGACCTCCTATGAGTGAAACAACCTATATATATATAAGCATTTACTGACTGCTGTCTTATGCCTGTTCCTCGTTTGTACCATGATTATCGTGCTACAACCAGGTGTGCAGGCCACAAAACTTCAGTGGCAAAAATCTCCCTTTTTTCCCCTTCCTTCCTTCCTTCATTCCTTTCTTCCTTCCTTCCAAAGCAGGCGAACCTGCGAAACCAGATTCGTGTTTAACTCACATGATGACCCACCAGTGTAGCTGTCGGTCGTATGAGCGAGACCTTTCCCTGGCTTACAGCTCCACCCCCCTTTCAACATTCAAGATAACACTTTTTTGGTGTTGGTTTGATGTGTACTGTGAGATGGTAGGAAGAGTGGTGAGAGGAAGTAATAGTGGTGAGAGGAAGTAAGAGTGGTGAGAGGAAGTAAGAGTGCTGAGAGGAAGTAAGAGTGGTGAGAGGAAGTAAGAGTGGTGAGAGGAAGTAAGAGTGGTGAGAGGAAGTAAGAGTTGTGAGAGGAAGTAAGAGTTGTGAGAGGAAGTAAGAGTGGTGAGAGGAAGTAAGAGTGGTGAGAGGAAGTAAGAGTGGTGAGAGGAAGTAAGAGTGGTGAGAGGAAGTAAGAGTGGTGAGAGGAAGTAAGAGTGGTGAGAGGAAGTAAGAGTTGTGAGAGGAAGTAAGAGTGGTGAGAGGAAGTAAGAGTTGTGAGAGGAAGTAAGTGTGGTGAGAGTATGAAGGAGTGGTTGAGAGGAGTAAGAGTGGTGAGAGGAGTAAGGAGTGGTGAGAGGAAGTAGAGTAGTGGAGAGAAGGAAGAGTAGTGAGAGGAAGTAAGAGTGGTGAGAGGAAGTAAGAGTGGTAGAGAGTAAGTAAGAGTATGTGTGAGGAGTTAAGAGAGTGGCAGTGGTGAGGGAAGTAAGAGTAGTGGAGAGGATTAAGAAGTGTGAGAGGAAGTAAGAGTTGTGGAGAGGAAGTTAGGAGTGTGAGTGGGACAGTAAGAGTTGTTAGAGGAAGTAAGAGTGCGTGAGAGGACGTAAGGAGTTGTGGAGAGGAAGTAAGATTGGTGAGAGGAAGTAAGAGTTGTGAGAGGAAGGTAAGAGTGGTGAGAGGAAGTAAGAGTGGTGAGAGGAAGGTAAGAGGTTGGAGAGGAAGTAAGAGTTGTGGAGAGGAAGTTAAGAGAGTAGTTGAGAGGAAGTAAGAGTTGTGAGAGGATGTAAGAGTTGTGAGAGGAAGTAAGAGTAGTGAGAGGAAGAAGAGTAGTGGTGAGAGGAATTAAGAGTAGTGGAGGAAGTAAGAGTAGTGAGGCGGAAGTAAGAGTTGTGTGTGAGGAAGTAAGAGTTGTGAGACCGAAGTAAGAGAATGGTGAGTGGAAGTAAGTAGTGGTATGAGAGGAAGTAAGAGTTGTAGAGAGGAAATTAAGAGATGTGAGAGGAAGTAAGTGTTGTGAGAGGAAGTAAGATGGTGGAGAGGAAGTAAGAGTTGTGAGAGAAGAAGAGTTGTGAGAGGGAAAGTAAGAGTTGTGGAGAGAGGAAGTAAGAGTGGTGAGAGGAAGGAAGAGTGCGTGAGAGGAAGTAAGAGTTGTGAGAGGAAGTAAGAGTTGTGAGAGGAAGTAAGGAGTGGTGAGAGGAAGTAAGAGTTGTGAGAGGAACGTGAGAGGAAAGTAAGAGTATTTGAGAGGAAGTAGGTTGTGAGAGGGAAGTAAAGTTGGTGAGAGGAAGTAAGGTGGTGAGAGGAAGTAAGAGTTGTGAGAGGAAGTAAGAGTTGTGAGAGGAAGTAAAGAGTGGTGAGAGAAGTAAGAGTGGTGAGAGGAAAGTAAGAGTGAGTGAGAGGAAGTAAGAGTGGTGAGAGGAAGTAAGAGTGGTGGAGAGGAAGAAAGAGTTGAGAGAGGAAGTAAGAGATGTAGAGGATGTAATGGTGGTGAGAGGAAGTTTAAGAGTTTTGTGAGAGGAAGTAAGAGTTGTGAGAGGAGTAGAGTGCTGAGAGGAAAGTATGAGTTGTGAAGAGGAAGTAGAGTGGTGAGAGGAAGTAAGAGTGGTGAAGAGGAAGTAAGAGTGGTGAGAGGAAGTAAGAGTGGTGAGAGGAAGTACGAGTGGTGAGGGAAGTAAGAGTTTTTGTGAGAGGAAGTAAGAGTTGTGAGGAGGAGTAAGAGTGGTGAGGAGGAAGTAAGAGTTTGTGTGAGAGGAAGTAAGAGTTGTGAGGAGGAAGTAAGGAGTTGTGAGAGGAAGTAAGAGTGGTGGAGGAAGTAAGAGTTGTGAGAGGAAGTATGAGTGGTGAGAGGAAGTAAGAGTGGTGAGAGGAGTAAGAGTGGTGAGAGGAAGTAAGGTGGTTGAGAGGAAGTAAGAGTGGGTTTAGTGAGAGGAAGTAAGAAGTTGTGAGAGGTAGTAAGGAGTGATGTGAGGAAGGTAAGAGTTGTGAGAGGGAAGTAAGAGTTGTGAGAGGTAAGTATAGAGTTGTGAGAGGAAGTAAGAGTTGTGAGAGGAAGTAAGAGTTGTGAGAGGAAAGTAAGAGTTGTGAGAGGAAGTTAAGAAGTTGTGAGAGGAATTAAGAGTTGTGAGACGTAGTAAGAGTTGTGAGAGGAAGTAGAGTTGTGAGAGGAAGTAGAGTTGTGAGAGGAAGTAAGAGTTGTGAGGAAAGGTAGAGTGGTGTGGAGGAAGCTAAGAGTTGTGAGAGGAAGTAAAGTAAGAGTGGTGAGAGGAAGTAAGAGTTGTGATGAGGGAGTGTAAGAGTAGAGAATTGTGAGAGGTGGTAAGAGTTGTTGTGAGGAAGTAAGAGTTGTGAGAGGAAAAGTAAGAGTGGTGAGAGGAAGTAAGAGTGGTGAGAGGAAGTAAGAGTTGCAGAGAGGAAGTACGAGAGGTAGAGAGGGATGTAAGGTAGTGAGAAGGAAGTAAGAGTATGAGAGGAAGTAAGAGTTGTGAGAGGAAGTAGAGTTGTGAGAGAAAGTTAGAGTGGGAGCAGGAAAGTAAGAGAGGTGAGAGGAAGTAAGAGTAGTGAGAGGAAGTAAGAGTAGGGAGTGAGAGGAATAAGAGTTGTGAGAGGAAGTAAGGTGGTGAGAGGATGTAAGAGTGGTGAGAGGAAGTAAGAGAGGTGGAGAGGAAGTAAGAGTTTGTGAGGAGGAAAGTAAAGCAGTAGGGAGAGGGAAAAAGTTGTAAGAGTGTGAGAGGAAGAAGAGTTGTGAGAGGAAGTAAGAGTGGTTGAGAGGAAGCTAAGAGAGGTGGGGGAGGAAGTAGTAAGTAGGTAGCGAGAGGAAGTAAGGTATTGAAAGGAAGTAAGGTTGTGAGAGGAAGTAAGAGTTGTGAGAGGAAGTTAAGAGTTGTGAGAGGAAGTAAGAGAGGTGAGAGGAAGCAAGAAGTAGTGTGGGAAGTTAAGGTATAGTGAGAGGGAAGTAGAGTTGTGCGAGGAGTAAGAGTTGTTGAGACGAAGTAAGAGTTGTGAGAGGATGTAAGAGTGGTGAGAGGAAGTAAGAGTTGTGAGAGGAGTATGAGTGGTGAGAGGAAGCAAGAGAGAGTGGTGAGAGGAAAGTAAGAGTTGTGAGAGGAGTAAGAGTGTGACGAGGAAGCAGAGTTAGTTTTGTGAGAGGAAGTCCAAGGAGGGGTGAGAGGAAGTTATGAGTTGTGAGGGAAGTAAAGTGTTGTGAGAGGAAGTAAGAGTTGTGAGTGGAAGATAAGAGTGGTGAGAGAAGTCAAGAGTTGTGAGAGGGAAAGTAAGAGTTGTGAGAGGAAGTAAGAGTTGTGAGAGGAAGTAAGAGTGGTGAGAGGAAGTAAGAGTTGTGAGAGGAAGTAAGAGTGGTGAGAGGAAGTAAGAGTTGTGTGAGGAAGTAAAGAGGGTGAGAGGAAGTAAGAGTGGTGAGAGGAAGTAAGTGTTGTGAGAGGAATTAAGAGTGGTGGAGGAAGTAAGAGTAGTGAGAGGAGTATGAGTAGTGAGAGGAAGTAAAGAGTGGTGAGAGGAAGTAAGAGTGGTGAGATTAAGTAAGAGTGGTGAGAGGAAGTTAAGAGTGGTGAGAGGGAAGTAAGAGTAGTGAGAGGAAGTAAGAGTGGTGAGAGGAAGTATGAGTTGTGAGAGGTAGTTAAGAGTAGTGAGAGGAAGTAATGAGTTGTTAGAGGAAGTAGGTGGTGAGAGGAAGTAAGAGTTGTGAGAGGAAGTAAGAGTGGTGAGAGGAAGTAGAGTTGTGAGGGAAAGTAAGAGTGGTTGAGAGGAAGTAAGAGTGGTGAGAGGAAGTAAGAGTTGTGAGAGGAAGTAACAAGGTTTGTGAGAGGAAGTAAGAGTAGTGAGAAGGACGTAAAGAGTTGTGAGAGGAAGTAGAGTTGTGAGAGGATGTAAGAGTAGTGAGAGGAAGGAAGAGTGGTGAGAGGAAGTACGAGTAGTAGTGAGAGGAAGGTAAGAGTAGTGGAGGAAGTAAGAGTGTGAGAGGATATTAGGAGTTGTGAGGACGAAGTAAGAGTGGTGAGAGGTAGTAGAGTAGTGAGAGGATGTAAGAGTTGTGAGAGGAAAGTAAGAGTGGTATGAAGAGGAAGTAAGAGTACAGTGAGAGGGAAATGGAAGTAAGAGTTGTGAGATGGAAGTAAGAGTGGTGAGGGAAGTAAGGAGAGGTGAGAGGAAGTAAGAGTTGTGAGAGGAAGTAAAGTAAGAGTAGTGTAGAGGAAGTAAGAAGTTGTGAGAGGAAGTAAGAGCTGTGAGGAGGGAATAGAGTTGTGAGAGAACTAAGAGTAGTAGTGAGAGGGAAAGTAGAGTAGTGGAGAGGTAAGTAAGAGTGGTGAGAGGAAGTTAAGTTTGTGAGAGGAAGAAGTTGTAAGAGGAAGTAAAGAGTTGTGAGAGGAAGTAAGAGTTGTGAGAGGAAAGTAAGAGTTGTGAGAGGGAAGTAAGAGTGGGATAGGAAGTATAAGAGTTGTGGAGGAAAAGTAAGTGTTTGTGAGAGGAAGTAAGAGTGGTGAGAGGAAGTAAGAGTTGTGAGAGGAAGTAAGAGTTGTTGAGAGGAAGTAAGAGTGGTGAGAGGAAGTATGAGGTTGTGAGAGGGAAGTAAGAGTAGTGAGAGGAAGTAGGAGTGGTGAGAGGAAAGTAAGAGTTGTGAGAGGAAGTAAGAGTTGTGGAGAATAAAGTAAGAGTGGTGAGAGGAAGTAAGAGTAGGAGAGGAAGTAAGAGTAGCGAGTGGGAAGTAAGAGTTAGTGAGTGGAAGTAAGAGTTGTCGAGAGGAAGTAAGAGTAGTGAGAGGAAGTAAAAGAAGTGAGAGGAAGTAAGAGTTGTGAGGAGGAAGTAAGGTTGGTGAGAGGAAAGTAAGAGGAGTGAGAGGAAGTATGAGTTGTGAGAGGAAGTAGAGTGAGTGAGAGGAAGTAAGAGTAGTGAAGAGGAAGTATGAGTGTGAGAGGAAGTAAGAGTAGTGAGTGGAAGTAAGTAGTAGTGTGAGGAAGTAAGTGTTGTTGAGAAGAAGTAATAGTTGTGAGACGGATGTAAGAGTGGTGGAGGAAGTAACGGTTGTGTGAGGAAGTGTAACGGTTGTGAGAGGAAGTAAGAGTTGTGAGAGGAAGTAAGAGTAGTGAGAGGAAGTAAGAGTGGTGAGAGGAAGTAAGAGTTGTGAGAGGAAGTAAGAGTAGTGAGAGGAAGTAAGAGTAGTGAGAGGAAGTAAGAGTGGTGAGAGGAAGTAAGAGTAGTGAGAGGAAGTAAGAGTAGTGAGAGGAAGTAAGAGTTGTGAGAGGAAAGTAAGAGTTGTCTGAGAGGAAGTAAGAGTTGTGAGAGGAAGTAAGGGTTGTGAGAGGAAGTAGTTTTGTTGAGAGGAAGTAAAGAGTGGTGAGAGGAAGTAAGAGTAGTGAGAGGAAAGTAAGAGTGGGTGAGGAAGTAAGAGTTGTGAGGAGGAAGTAAGTGTAGTGAGAGGAAGTAAGAGTGGGAGAGGAAGTTAGAGTAGGTGAGAGGAAGTATGAGTTGATGAGAGGGAAGTAAGAGTAGTGAGAGGAGGGTTGGTGAGAGGGGAAAGTAAGAGTTGTGAGGGAAGTAAGGAGTGTGAGAGGAAGTATGAGTTGTGGAGAGGAAGTAAGAGTTAGTGAGAGGAAGTAAGAGTTGTGAGAGGAAGTAAGAGTGGGGTGAGGAAGTAAGAGTTGTGAGAGAAGTAAGAGTTGTGAGAGGGAATAAGAGTAGTGAGAGGAAGTAAGAGTTTGTGAGAGGATGTAAGAGTGGTGAGAGGAAGTATAGAGTTGTGAGAGGAAAGTTAAGAGTTAAGGTGAGAGAAGTAAGAGTTGTGGAGAGGAAGTAAGGTGGGTGAGAGCGGAAAGTAAGAGTGGTGAGAGGAAGTAAGAATGGTGAGAGGAAGTAGAGTTGTGAGAGGAAGTAGTAGAGTGGTGAGAGGAAGAGGTGGTGAGAGGAAGTAAGAGTGGTGAGAGGAAGTAAGAGAGGTGAGAGGTGGGGAAGTAAGAGTAGTGAGATGAGTATGAGTTTGGAGAGGAAGTAAGAGTATGGTGAGAGGAAAGTAAGAGTAGTGGAGGAAGTAAGAGTTGTGAGAGGAAGTAAGAGTGGTGAGAGAGTAAGAGTTGTGAGAGGAATAAGAGTTGTGAGAGGAAGTAAGAGTAGTGTGAGAAGTAAGAGTTGGTGAGAGGAAGTAAGAGTGGTGAGAGGAAGTAAGAGTTGTGAGAGGAAGTAAGATTAGTGAGAGGGATGTAAGATGTTGTGAGAGGAAGTAAGAGGTGGTGAGAAGGAAGTAAGAGTGGAGAGAGGAGGTAAGAGTGGTGAGAGGAAGTAAGGAGTTGTGAGAGAAGTTAAGAGTGGTGAGAGGAAGTAAGAGTTGTGAGAGGAAGTAAGCAGTAGTGGAGGAAGTAGAGTTGTGAGAGGAAGTATGAGTGGTGTAGAGGAGTTTGAGTGGTGAGAGGAAGTAAGAGTTGTGAGAGGAAATGTAAGAGTTGTGAGAGGAAGTAAGAAGTGGTTGAGAGGAAGTAGAGTTTGTGAGAGGACGTAAGAGGGGGAAGTGAGACGATGTAAGAGTGGTGAGAGGAAGTAAGAGTTTGTGTGAGGATTAAGAGTTGTGAGAGGAAGTAAGAGTAGTGAGGAGGTAGTAAGAGTTGTGAGAGGGAAGTAAGAGTTGGAGAGAGATGTAAGAGTTGTGAGGAGTAGTAAGGGTAGTGAGAGGAGTAAGAGTTGTCAGAGGAAGTAGAGTGGTGAGAGAAAGTAAGAGATGGTGAGAGGCAAGTAAGAGTTGTGAGAGGAGTAAGAGTGGTGAGAGGAACTAAGAGTTGTAGAGGAAAGTAAGGTGGTGAGAGGAAGTATGAGTAGTGAGAGGAAGTAGAGTTGTGAGAGGAGTATGAGTTGTGAGAGGAAATAAGAGTTGTGAGAGAGGAAGTAAGAGTTGTTAGAGGAAGGTAAGAAGTGGTGAGAGGAAGTAAGAGTTGTGAGGAAGTAAGAGTGTGAGTGGAAGTAAGAGTTGTGAGAGGAAGTAGAGTGTGAGAGGAAGTAAGTGTGTGAGAGGAAGTAAGAGTTTGTGTGAGGAAGTAAGAGTTTTGAGAGGAAGTAAGGTGTTGTTGAGAGGAAGTAAGAGTTGTGAGAGGAAGTAAGAGTTGTGAGAGGAAGTAAGAGTTGTGAGAGGAAGTAAGAGTTGTGAGAGGAAGTAAGAGTGGTGAGAGGAAGTAAGAGTTGTGAGAGGAAGTAAGAGTTGTGAGAGGAAGTAAGAGTTATGTGAGAGGAAGTAAGATGGTGGTGAGAGGAAGTAAGAGTGGTGAGAGAAGTAAGAGTTGTGAGAGGGATGTAAGAGTTGTGAGAGGAAAGTAAGAGTGGTGATGTGAGGAGTAAGAGTGGTGAGAGGAAGTAAGAGTGTAAGAGGAAGTAGAGTGGTGAGAGGAAGTAAGAGATGTGAGAAGGAAGTAAAGAGTTAGTGAGAGGAAGTAAGGAGTGGTGAGAGGAAGTAAGAGATGGTGAGAGATGTAAGAGTGGTTGAGAGGAATTAAGAGTTGTGAGAAGAAGTAAGAGTTGTGAGTGGAAGTCAGAGATGGTGAGAGGAAGTAAGAGTTGTGAGAGGAAGAGTAAGAGTTGTGAGAGGAAGTAAAGAGTTGTGAGAGGAAGTAAAGAGTGGTGAGAGGTAAGTAAGAGTGGTGAGAGAAGTAAGATGTTGTGAGAGGGAGTAAGACGGGTGAGAGGAAGTTAAAGAGTGGTAGAGTTGTGAGAGGAAGTAAGAGTTGTGAGAGGAAGTAAGAGTTGTGAGAGGAAGTTAGTAGAGTTGTGAGGGTTGTAAGATGGTGAGGAGGAAGTAAGAGCGTGTGAGAGGAAGTAAGAGTGGTGAGAGGAAGTAAGAGTGTGGTGAGAGAAGTAGAGTGGTGAGAGGGGAAGTTAGAGTTGAGAGGAAGTTAGTGGTTGTGAGAGGAAGTATGAGTGGTGAGAAGGAGTAATAAGAGTGGTGAGAGGAAAGTAGAGTTTGTGAGAGGAAGTATAGAGTTGGTGAGAGGAAGTAAGAGTGGTGAGAGGAAAAGTAAGAGTGGTGAGAGGATGTAAGAAACATGTATAGAGGCTGAGGAAGTAAGAAGTTGTGAGTTAATGTGTTTACATCCGCATTCTGTCTTGGACCCGGTGCTGTGAAACGTGTCGTTAGGTGGGTCGTGCCCGTGGGTGGGCTGAAGGAGTAGTGCCCGTGGGCTGGGCTGGTGAGTAGGGACGTGGGCTGGGCTGGAGGGGAGTACCCATAGGGCTGGGTGGAGGGCAGTGCCAAATGGGTTGGGAAGGATAGCCACCATGGGTGGGTAGGTAGCCAATGGGCTGGAGGGTAGTCCCTGGGATGGGCTAGAGGGGAGTGACCATGGGTCTGGGTCGGAGGGTAGTGCAATTGGCTGGCTGGAGGGGCAGTGCCCATGGCGTTGGAAAGTATTAGCCCCTGGGTTGGATGGTAGCCCCATGGGCTGGAGGGTAGTGGCTTGAAGGCTGGGCTGGAGGGTTAGTTGACCCTTGGGTTGGAAGGTAGTCCCATTGGGGCTGGTGGGTAGTGCCCTTGGCTGTGCTAGAGGGGAGTTCGCCTTGGGCTAGGGCTGGAGCGTTAGTGCCATGGGCTGGGATGTGAACATATAGCTGTCTCACTGCCACAAGATTGGTCTCACCACCATCACCACCACCATCACCCCTCAACTTCACACCACCATCACTACCACCATAACATCACACCATCATTTACACTTTACCACCTTGGTGAAGGCTCGAATCACCGTCTGCTAATCACAACATACAAATACTATACAATATTTCCCAAAAAAGAAACACTAAATTGACCACAACGTTTAAGCTGCATCAACTGGCCATAAGTTACATAACAACACAGGTGACACAAACTACAATTACAAGCTTTCACAACTAGAATTCTGACAATGAAATATTCAGTATATGTGATAAATGGTTTAGAAAGAAGCTCTTGTGGCAACTCAATACACTGATGCCAGGTTGAGGGGACTGATTATTTCAAAACTCCTCTCTTTACACCGTTCCTATTAGTATTGGACTGATGAAGCCACTGTGTGGCTTAAAACGTTTCATCAGTATTTTTTAGTGGGTTAGGGTTTGTGACAAGGACAGTGACTATGTATGGGCCGGTAGGCCATCCTGCAGTGTTCCTCCTTCTTATGTTTTGTACGCCTAGGAGTCAAGTACGTCAAAAATGTACGTAAGGGTGCGGTTTGTAATAGGTAGGTGGGGTCTTCACCCGGCCTGGAGGGTGTTCGTAATTGGTAGGTGGGGTCTGACTACCTGGCTGGTGGGTGTATGTAGTTAGGTGGAGTCTTTACACCCTGGTGGAGAGGTGTAATTGGTTAGGTGGGGTCTTACACCCTGGCCTGGAGGGTGAAGTGTAGGGGGGTTCTTACACCCATGGGCGGAGCGGTCGTAAGTGTAGGTGGAGTCTTACACCTGGCTGGTGGGTGTAAGTGGTTAAGGTGGGGGGTCTTACACCGCGCTGGAGAAGTGTGTAAGAAGTGGTAGGTTGGAGTCTTACACTCCTGGCTTTGAGGGTGTAAGTGGTAGGGTGGGGGTCTTACACCTGGCAGGAAGGTGGTAGTGAGTTAGGTGGGGGTCTTCACCCTGGATGGAGAGTGAAGTGGTAGGTGGAGTCTTAAACCTGGGATGAGGGTGTAATTGGTAGGTGGGGTCTTACACCCTGGCTGGAGGTGTAAGTGGTAGATGAGGGGTCTTAACACCCTGGTGGAGAGTGTAAGGGTAGGTGGAGTCCTTACACCTGGTGGAGGGTTGTAAGTGGTAGGTGGGGTCTTACACCCTGGCTGGAGACGTGTAAGTGGTTAGCGTGGAGTCTTACACCCTGCTGGGGCTGTAAGTGGTAGGTGGGGTCATTACACCCTGGCTGAGAGTGTAAGTGGTAGGTGCCGGTATTACTCCCTGGTGGGGAGGGTGTAAGTGGTAGGTGGGGTCTTACACCCTGGTTGGAGGGGTATAAGTAGTAGGTGGGGTCTCTAAACCCTGGCTGGAGAGTGTAAGATAGTAGGTGGGGTCTTACACCTGGCTGGAGTGTTGTAAGTGGTAGGTGGAGTCTTACACCTGGATGGATGGGTGTAAAGTGGTAGGTGGGTCTTACACCATGGCTGGAGAGTGTAAGTGGTAGGTGGGGTATCTACACCCTGGCTGGAGAGTGTAAGTAGTAGGGTGGAAAGTCTTACAACCTGGCTGGAGGCGTGTAAGTGGTAGGGGGGGTCTTACACCCTGGGCTGATGTGAGTTGTATTATGGTAGGTGGGGTCTTTCACCTGGCGGGTGTGTAAGTGGTAGGTGGGGTCTTACACCTGGCTGGAGGGTGTAAGTGGTGGGTGGGGTCGTACTCCCTGGCTGGAAGAGGTGGTAATGTGGTTAGGTGGGGTCTTACACCCTGGATGGGGAGTTGTAAGTGGTAGGTGGAGTCTTACACCCTGGCTGGAGGGTGGTAAGTGGTAGGTGGGGTCTTACACCCTGGCTGGAGAGTGTAAGGTGGTAGAGGGGTCTTAACCATGGTGGAGGAGTGTAGTGGTAGGTTGTAGGTTCTTACACCCTGGATGGGTAGGGTGTAAGTGGTTGGTGGGGGTACTTAACCCTGGTGGAGAGTGTAGTGGTAGGTGGAGCTGAGTCTTACTCCATGCGCTGTGGGTGTAGTGGTAGGTGGGGTCTTACACCTGGATAGGGAGTGTGTAAGTGGTGGTGCGGGTCCTTACAACCTCGCGCTGGAGGGTTGTAAGTGGTCGGTGGGGTCTACACCCTGGTTGGAGGGTATAAGTAGTAGGTGGGGTATTACACCTGGCTGGGAGAGTGTAAGTGGTAGGTGGGGTCCTTAACACCTGGCTGAGGAGTGTAAGTGGTGTAGGTGGAGTCTTACACCCTGGCTGGTGGGGTGTGCAAGTGGTAGGTGGGGTCTTACACCCTGGCTGGAGAGTGTAAGTGGTGGTGGGGTATTAAACCCTGGTGGAGAGTGTAAGTAGTAGGGTGGAAGTCTTACACCCTGCTCTGGAGGGTGTAAGTGGTAGGTGGGGTCTTACACCCTGGCTGGAGAGTGGTAAATGGTAGGTGGGGTCTTACACCCTGGCTGGAGTGTGTAAGTGGTAGGAGTGGGGTCTTACACCTGGTGGAGGGTGTAAGTTAAGTAGGTGGATGGAGTCTTACACCCTGGTGGAGGCGTGTAAGTGGTAGGTGGGGTCTTTACACCTGGCTGAGAGGGTGTAAGTGCGTAGGTGGGGTCTACACCCTGATTGGGGAGAGTGTAAGTGCTCGTGAGTCTTACACCCCTGGCTGAGAGGGTGTAAGTGGTGGTGGGGTTTTACACCCTTGGCTGGAGGGTGTTATAGTGGTAGGCTCGGGGGTCTTACACCTGGCTGGATGGTGTATGTAAGTGGTGGGTGGGGTCTTACACCCTGGCTGGTGTAAGTGGTAGGTGGGGTCTTACACCTGGCTGGAGGTTGTAAGTGGTAGGTGGCGTCTTACGCCCTGGGCTGTAGGGTTGTGTTAGTGGTAGATTTTTTGGGGTCTTTACACCTGGCCCTGGATGGGTGTAAGTGGTAGGTGGGGGTCTTACACCCTGGCTGGTATGCAAGTGGTAGGTGGGGGTCTATCCACTGGCTTTGGAGGGTGTATGTGGTAGGTGGAGTTTACACCTGGCTGGAGGGTGTGTAAGTGGTAGGTGGCGGTCTTACACCCTGGATGGAGGGTTTTGTAAGTGGTAGGGTGGGGTCTTACACCCTGGATGGAGGGGTGTAAGTGGTAGAGTGAGTCATTACACCTGTGATGGAGGGTTGTTAAAGTAGGGTTAGGTGGGGTCTTTACACCTGGCTGGATGGTGTAAGTGGGTCTTACACCCTGGCTGGTGGCGTTGTAAGTGGTAGGGTAAGGGGGGTTCTTACACCCTGGCCTGGAGGGTGTAAGTGGTAGGTGGAGTCTTACACCCTGGCTGGGGGTGTAAGTGGTAGGTAGGGTTCTTACACCCTGGCTGGAGGGTGTAGTGGCAGGTGGGGTCTTAACCCTGGCTGGGGAGTGTAAGTGGACGGTGGGGTCTTACACAATGGCTGTTGGGTGTATGTGCGTAGGTGGGGGTCTTTACACCTGGCTGGTTTGGTGTTAGTGGTTAGGTGGGGTCTTACTCCCTGGCTGGAGGGAGTAATGGTAGGTGGAGTCTTACACATGGCTGGGGGTGTATCTGGTATAGGTGGGGTTCTTACACCCTGGCTGGAGGGTGTAAGTGGTAGGTGGGGTCTTACACCCAGGCTGGAGGGTGTAAGTGGTAGCCGTGGCGGTCTTACCCCTGGCTGGAGGGTTTGACTGATTATAGGTGGGTCTTACACCTGGCTGGAGGGTATAAGTGGTAGGTGGGGGTCTTACACCCTGGTGGAGGGTGTTAAAAAGTGGTTGGTGTAAGCAGAGGAGGCTGGTGTTAGTGTTGTTGTTAGTGCTGTTGTGTTATACAAGGCCAACCAAGCCAGACGGAAGTCCTGGCAGAGCTAGGACTTTGGAAGGCTGGATCTGGCAGGCTGGGTAATGGCAGGCTGGACCTGGAAGGCTGGAACCTGGCAGGCTGGACCTGGATGGTCTGGACATGGAGGCCTGAACCTGCAGTATTACAAGTCTCTTACGTGGGTAAAAACACAAAGTTCAAGGTTAACACTTCTTTGCCTATCGGACTCTTCGATATCAGCACTCTTATTACTCTCAGTGCTCTTCGTCCAGAGTGGTTCACTCTCAGTAGAGATCAACACCAGAACATACAAGAGCTCCAACCGGAACACGTGCGAGTCACTCACGAATTCTTCAGACGAAAAATAAAGAGTTTGAAAATTTTTACTCTTTCCAGCAGTTTCTGACCGCACACTTTTACACACCATCATCCTCCTGTTTTATTATTTTTGACAATATACTTACAAATCCACTATTCATTCCAAAAAAATAATAATAATGTTTTTTTTTTTCTTTCGGCCTTTACTTATTATTTGAGTATTCTAAGTTAAACGAAAAACCACCGTTCGTCCAGCCGCCATGACACCCAAGTATTCAGTGGAATTCCCCCTTCTTCAAAATTTTTATTTTTTTTCCCACGTACAGATAGCAAAAATGTTACCTTTTTCTCACCACAGACATAATTTACATTACGTAATAATTTTATTACACATCGTTAATCATTATAAAATCATTCGTTTCGAAGATTAAAAGATTTTTTAATGTGGTTTGGGCAGGAGGCGTTTTCATAACCGAGGCGGACCATTAAAAAAAATATGCGGTGGAAAACTGCAAGAAGGACGCAGCGGGAAGAGACAAACAATGTTCGCCTTGTAACTTCGCTCGATTTCGTTGAATATCCATTAAGGAATATTTGGGAGGTTTGTGAACTAAAGTGGGCCTGCAGGGGTGTTCTTTTTTTACCTGTTGAACCACGAGAGAACAAAGAGTTCTCTCCGCTGAAATACTGAAGTGAACGAGACATTTGTTCTCAGGCTGTAACTTGAGTTACCGACGGCATTGTTTTCACTGTTAAACTTTGGTGAACAGGAACGGCTGTTCTCATTAATTAACTTGTCTTGTGTAACAGGACTACTGTTCTCCTACTTGATGACCTTGAATGCGCAATGCCCATGTTCTTGTCAGCTGAACTAAAATACTGATCAAGAACAATGGTTTTTGTCTCTCTGGCGATACCAGCTGATTTTTGTGCACCTCATTTCCATCTGTGGTTGTTTAGTAGCTAGTTTTATGTGCTCCTCATATGGAATATACATTACAGAGCGCACATTCTGATTCACAAAAAGGCCTAAGAACTAGGTCCTCAAAAGGATTTACAAAATTACATCTGGATTTATATTTACAATTGTTTATCTGTTACAAAGCAAATTTAAGACATTTGCTAATATTATGTAGTATCTTATTTCCATTAATTAGATATCTCAATATCGCATATGCTTTTATACCGTCTATCTTTCTCTACATTACTCAATAAATGATGAATTAAACACATAGTATTCAAGTTAGTGACTATAGGGCTGACAAGTACTTCTGATAGTCTGTCAAACTGCCAGCAGTATAGTAACAAGCCAAATCTGGCGCTTTAGAACATCAGTCGTGACTGTTGACATCGCAAGTTGTTTCCAAAGAGATGGTGATGTGTGTGTTGCCTCATCACTGCTGTGTATTACTGTGGTGAGGTCACTCCAGAAACTCAACACACAGTGACAGGTGAATCATCACAATGGCAAAGAACATTGAAGACTGACAGAGGAGGAACAGGAGCACCAGTAACAGGAAGAGAAAGAGGAGGGAAGAGGAAGAGGGAAAATATCAAATGAAGGAGAGTATAAGAAAGTAAAGAAAATGAAGAACCAAAAACCTCTACCACTACCACTACTACTACTAGTAGTAGTAATAGTAGTAATAATACTAATAATTGTCTGTCACTCAGTCTCTCATTACCAACTTCAATAAACAACTGTGTGTCACCACTGTGTACTCTGTCCGTCAGCACGTCGCACCATCACCGTCACCACGAGTCACCGTACAGCCAACTTTGATGCAGCAGTTCTTACTACCAGAACTATCAAAGAGCTCACTAGCAGCCCTGAACTGAGACCTATTCATAATAGTATACAAAACCGACAAGTAGTTAATGCAAAAGACAGTATTAGAGATAGTGAGGCTGAACACATCTCCAGGCTGACTGACTCACTGCTTCACTACAACCTCCTCTGACGGACTGATCACTTCATTTATACTTCTCAGCTTCTGCTGTCTCTATGTTAGACCTCTCCTGTATTCGACCGAAGAAGCCTACTGTATAAGCCGAACGTTCTGAGATACCAATACCAAACTGCCGCACATGTGTCTTACTTAACCAGAACTCTTTCTACAGCAGGAGCACACTGTACACAGTATACTGTGTGTTGGTTGCGATAAATTCTACGTAGATAAATGGTTCAGAGAACCGACAAGTTGATAAATTAGACACATAATGCAACACTTGGGTATCTTTATTGAGGAAACGTATAAGTTGCATCATGTACCTTTTAGAAATGAAGATTATTATTATTATTATTATTATTATTATTGTTATTATTTTTATTATTATTATTATTTTATTATTTTTATTTATATTTTTATTGCTATATATCTATTTCAAATATGCGGTCAGATTTCAATAAATTTGCAATTCATATGTCAATTGCCTATTTCACCTTGCTCATTACTCCAGGGTACTAGACCTGTATTTTGCCTCACCTAGACTTGATTCATAATTTCACGAACATATGTGTGCCCTGTCTTTTTCCAACCCTGACCTCTAGTCTAAAAGGCTTTAATAAGCGGTTTTTGCCGTTTCGGTTAGTGTAAAGCCCATTATTATTTTATTAAATCAAGGGGGAAGCGCAAACCCCGGGGATTATACAGTGCGGGGGGGGGGATGTGGAAGGCATTCAGCTTAATTGGGGGAAAAGGGAGCACAGACCCAAATTTCCCCTAAATCAAGAGCCCTCCCCAACATAAAGGGAAACCCTCCTTGAGGGGTGAAAAGCCCAGCCTTCTGCAAACGTTGTTTTAAAGGGATTCTCTGCCCCAGTTCTCATTTCCATTTGTGGTTGTGGAGCCTGCAGTGTTTGCCTTCACGGGAAGATTGTAACTTGTGAAAATTGGTTATCTTAAAGGGAGTACGGGCCCAGGTGGGTGTAAATGGCTGGGTGTAGCCAGTGTGTGAGACAATTCCCGGGGGGTGTAAAACGCGTGAACGATGGGTAGTTATTGAGGACCAATGACGGGACACAATGAGGGACACAAATACCCCTTGCCAGAACCATGAGCCGGAAGACACTATTGTTTAAAAACCTTGTGTTACCACCACACCCGCCAGAAGGTTGTTTTTTACAGGTGGGGGTCATTTTGGTCCTCTTACAAAACATTCACCCTTGCCTCGACATATTCACAGTACCTTTATGTCATCGGCCAGATCCCTCAAGCGACAGTCGACCATCCTTGGTCGGTAAAAAAAGGTGCGCGGCCCATTTGCTCAAGTGAGGGGGGCAGTCTGGGAAGATTACTTTTTTTCTAGGAACACCCACACCCAGACCCTCTCAGTCTCTAGCTGGAATACCAGGGGGTTGTGTGTGTGTGTGTGTGTTGTGTGTGTGTGTGTGTGTGTGTGGTGTGTTGTTTGTGGTTTTGGGGTGTGTGTGGTGTGTGTGTGTGTGTGTGTTTTGGTGTGTTGTGTGTGTTGTCATGCTATGTCGTAGTTGTTTTTATTATACCTTAAAGTACTATTACTATTCGATCAGAAAATAGTTTCATCATTTTGGTATCTTTACTGAGAAACGTTTGCGTGCTCAGCAGGTTCTTCAGTCGAAATGTAGAGGCCTGAAACGGGGAGAAACAAAAAGTAGGGACAGGCGATAGAGCTTCTCAGTCCCTAACCCCTGAAAAAGAAAGTTTGAGGTGGTGTCTCTCACATACACTACCCTTTCCCAACTTGTGTGAACTTATAAATGTTTCCATCCCATTTTCATTGAAAATTTACTTAATAAATATATATATATATTAATATATATAAAAAATTTTTTATATATATTATATATATATAATATATATATATTAAAATATTAAAAATTATATATATATATTATTCGTCCCGAATAGGCAGAACTTGCGATTTTGGGCTTAAATAGAAACGTCATCTTCCCTTAGGACAATAAAAATTTTGTGGTAGCAATAATTTTCCCAAAAACATTCTAAACCCTTACGAAAAAAAAAATTTTTCCTGTGTTTGTTTAGTTTTAAATTTACTGTAAAAAAATTTTAAAATATATTTAGTTGGGTTAGGCTAAAAAAAATTGTTCTTCTTATAATAGGTTAGGTAAGTTTTCAAGATTTTTTGGAGAAAAATTAAAAAAAGTTTACTTTTTTTATTAATTAAAAAAAAATATTTTTTTAAAGTATAAGAGAAAAATTTTTAGAAAGGACTTTTTTCGGGGAGTTCTTGCTAATTGACCATTTTTAAAATATTCGGCACGACTATATATATATATATTTATATATATTATTTTTATATATATATAAATATATATATATATTTAAAATATGGTCAAAAAATTTAAAAATACGTTTTGATAAAAAGATGGCATATACAGTACATGAGGTGGAGAGATACATGTCTGTACTTTATTTTTACATTTTGCCCTATAACAAAATCTCACCCAGCTCCTCAGAAGGGGGCCGTGCCAAAAAAGCGGCATTACCCCCTGAACGCGGGCCGGGCGCTGGAAACAAAAAACAGCTGCCCGGGACTCTATTACCTAAGGGTCTTTTGCCTACCCAAAGGAACTTAAATGCATTCTTTCCCCATGACCCAAGGGGTCCCGAGCCTATGAGAAAAAAACATAAATGATGGGCAATTATATATAAATATTATATATAAATATTTTAATTATATTATATTATTTAATTTTAGTGTGGAAGCTTTTTAAGAGGTCGTGGTTTGGGTGAGTCAGAGAAGTTTGATGGAACTTGTTGAATTAAAAAGAAAACTGTAATTTCAGAACCTACTTAAAGGGGTTTGTGTTTGGTGTGTGTTGGGTACTCACCAAAAAATTGTACTCACCAATTGTGGTTGCAGGGGGGAACTCAGCTAGGGCCCGCCTCTTCACTGACCGTATGGATCCCTCTCTCTCTGCTTCCTGAACTTTGTCATACCCTTCTTAAATATGTAGGGTTTCCCTCCCTCCTCACTTCATTGCGGCTTTTCCCACTTGCTGACAACTCTATGACGAAAAAATACTTCCTAACGTCCCTGGACTCGCGGGTCTTCAGCTTCCAGTGGCCCCCTTGCCCCGTTCCCCTCTCTGGAACTCCTATCCTGTCCCCCTTGTCTATTCCCCCTTTTGTATGTCGTTATCTGTTCCCTACCCTTTTCCTCCTTTCGTCAGTCCGTTTTTCCCCTTTAAACCTTTCCTGACGACTTTCCCCTTGACCTGGGCTGCCTTGTTGCAAACCTTTGTATTTCTAACTTTTTTGACGTGCTTGCCCGGTGTGGGTTCCAGACGGGTGTGCATACTCCAGTTTGGGCCTAACATACAAGTGTACAGTGCTTGAACGTTTCCTTTTTAAGGTATCGGAAGCTATTCTCGGTTCCGGGCCCCCAGCTGCAGCATTATTTTTGATGTGTGCCCCGGTGATGTATCGGTGTTAGGGTCACCCGAGGTCTTTCTCCCGAGTGGGTCTGTATTTTTTTTGTCCCCCTAGCCTATACTCGTCTGGCGGTTTTTTTTGCTCCCCCCCAATCTTATGACTTTGCATTTGGTGGTTTAAATTCGAAAAGCCAGTTATGGACCAATGTCACCCTGTCCAGGTCTTTTGCAGTCCTGCTCATCCTCGCCGATTTAATTTTTCATCACTTCACATCTCTGCGAACAGGGACATTTCAGAGTCATTTTTCCCATCAGTCGTTCACAAAATAAAAATAGCACTGGCCTAGAACTGACCCCTGGGGGACCCCGCCGAACGGGGCCCCATGTGATACCTTTTCCGTACCATGACCGTTGCTGCCCTCCCATCAGGTATTCCCTTATCCATTGCAGTACCCCCCTTTTTTACAGCCCTGCCCCCACTTCTGCACTAATCTCTTTGGGGAACGTGAAAAAGGCCTTCCTGCTTGGAAAAGCAATCTACCCCCCCTCTCTCTCGTGTTTACTTCGTTACCTTGTATAAAACCCCAGGGGGTTTTGTGATACAGGATTTCCCTTTCCCATGAACCCCATGCGGTTTTTTCATTTAAAATTTTTTTCCTTTCCGGTGTTCGCCCATTCCCCCTGATAATTTCTCCTGATTTTGCCCCAAAATACATGTCAAGACACAGGTCTGTAGTTTAGTCCCTCTTTCTTTTTCCTTTCTTAAATATGGGGGACTAATTAGCTGCTTCCATTTCTCGGTAGTTGCCCTTTTAAGGGGTGTTGAAGATTGGGTTAGGGGAAGCACGCATCTCTGCCCCCTTTCTAAGGCCCCATGGGGAGATTTGTCCGGTCCACCCTTTTTGAGGTGTAAGGCACTTAAGAGCTTCTTCACCCCTCCTCTTTTGTTGAAAGTCATCCAAACTTGTTGGTATATTCCCTTTTGATTTTCCCCTTTTCTGTGCTGTCTTCCCACCCCCTTTCCTGTTTACTGAAAAAAACCCCTTAAATCTCCTTTTCACCCTCAATCCCTCCTGATCTTTTTGTGAGTTTTTCCCCTTTCGTCCTTAATCTGATCCTGGTCTTTGATTTTGTCTTCCCCCTGATGTGGCTATAAAACATTTTTCGGGGTCAGTTTGATTCCTTGTGCTATGCTTTTATATGTCGCGGGGCCTCCCCTCCTTTTACCGGCATACTCTTTCCTGTCTGCACTATCTCCCTTTTTCGTGTGTCTCGCCTTCTGTACTTTTTCCTTCTCTATGCCTTTGTTTTTGCCCCCCTTCACCGTGGGAAAACCCCAGGGGCTCGTCTGGTTTTCCCTTGTTTACTGTTCCCCGGGAAAAAATTTTTTTCCCACTCCTCCTTGCATTTTTTTGTTACATATTCCTTTTTTCATTTGTGGTTTCTGCCAGTTTCGTCCCATGGCCCTCCCGCGGGAAGTTCTTAAACCCTATGTAGTCCCCCTTTTTTGTCAGGTTTTCCCATTCAACTCCTGTTATTCTCTCCATTGCAGTCTAGGGTTTAAAAGCCCAAAACCCATGTGGTCGTTTGCTCCTGGGGGACTCCATCCTGGTCCTAAATGTCTGAGCGCCCGGGTAAAACACAAGGTAATTTTTGGGGTTCACCCTCCCCTCTCACTTGGTAGTGCCCCTTAAATTTTGGGTGATGAGGTTTTCCCAGCACCACGCCCCAAACATCCTGGCTCTCCATGTTTCGGGCCCCCCAGTGGCTCCAGGTTTTCCCGTCTCCCCCTTGGTTAAAATCCCCAAAACCCCAGCAACTTTGCTCTGCTGGAATGGTCTTCTTGCACTCAGAAAGTGTTCCACCTTTTGTTTGATCTCTCTTCATATTCCTCTCTTGGCCCCCCTGCATTCGTGGTGGATTTACTACGCAATGACCACTTTGGGTTTTCTCCAGCCCCAAAGTGTCCCGCATGTAGTCTCTTTCTCCGTTCATCTTGCCTTCCTTTTTCTCGAATTCCACTTTTTTTTTTACGAGAGAGAAACCCCACCTCCCCCCCCCCCTCCCCCTTTATCTTTCTATGTTTTTTTGGTTCCTGGTGGGAAGATTGGATCTGTTATTGTCTCCAGAGTTTTTTTTCTGTATTAGATGCTGGGGATTTCCCTTTTGTTTCTTTTTTGCCATTCCTCATGTTTTTTCGTTAACCCATCGCATTTGTTCCCAAACCTTAACTTTGTTCTAATACTGTAACGTGGTGCGGGGGGTGGAAACGAGGGAGGGTGTGGATGGTTGGTTTGGTTGTTCATTCCTTTGGGGGTGTCGTGGTGGCCTTCTGCAGGTGTTTCTGGGGGGTGTTTTCTTTCCTTTCCTTTGACCCCGGGGATTCTGTCTCCTTTTTTATTTCCTCCCATTTTTTCCTTTGTTTTTGAACTCTCTCTTCCCTCGTCTTCCTTTTTTCCTGTGTTTTGTCTCGACGGGTATACAAATCCGGAAATCCCGCTTGCCTGCCTCTCGAAATGCTTTCTCCTGCGGCAGTTTGGGTTGATTCTGCCCTTGAAAATTACTTTTGAGGCCGATTTCCTTTTCTTTTTGAAACCACCCAATTCTCCGAAAATTTGCCACCCGGGTCATGTCCCCTCGCCTATCCCTTCATGATTTCTTCAAACGCTTTTTTTTCCTGCTTTCTTTCATTAAGTTTCCCCTTTTGTTTGCTAGCCCCTAACAAACACGGATTCTCCCTTTCACCCCCCACTGTGGGCTCCCACTGCATCCCTTTTATGTTTTTAGTTTCTTCCCGTGGAGTGTTCCCCTTTCCCTTTAGTCCCCTTCCCTAGTTATGGGCCCCCCTTTTTTTGGGGTTTTTTCCCTTCCCTCACCTGTTCCTGGCCCCCCCCAGGTAATTTTGGAAGGGCCTGCACATGTCCCAGTTCCTTTAATGTTTCCAACCCTTTAATTTTCCCATGTGTCCCTGCCCTTTTTTTTGGCCCCCTGTGGGTTTGACAGGCCTTTATAAAAGTTTAGTTTTTCCCGCTTCCTTCGACCTGTTGTCTGGTTTGATGTAGCCCTTGCGATGTACTTCTTAATATTCTGTGTGTTTCGATTTCCAGCTCCTCTTCCAATCTCTCTATCTTGATTTTTGTGCTGTGGCCTTTTGCTTCCCCCTTCTCATTCTGCTTACCTCTCTTCCCTCTTCCTTTCCGCTCATCTGTCTCCTTCCCCTCTTCCCCCTTTTTTTGAGCTCTACCTCCCATTTCCTCCCCCCCGATTCGTCCCCTTTGGGGCCCCTTGTCCTCTCCTGGGTTTTAGGTTCCCCCCCTTGCTCCAAGAAGGGGGGCGGGTGGTTTGGGGGAGGGGGAATAGAAGGGGAGGGGAGGGGAGGATGGTTTGGGGGAGGGGAGGGGTGGTTATTGGAGGGGGTAGAATAGTTGGGGGGGGGTTAGATGGTCTGAGGGAGGAGGGAATGGATGGTTATGGGGGGGGGAGGATTTATTGGAGGGGGGGGAGGTGTTGGGGGGGGTTTGACGGTTTGGGGGAGGGGTTGGTGGTTTGGGGGGGGGTAGGTGGCTAAGGTGAGGTGGTTGGGAAGGGGGAGGGGGGGGTTGGGGGGGGGGGGGGGTACGTGTTTGTTTCAAGTGGTGGAGGGGGGTGTGGGGTGTGTACTCACCTAGTTTAGGTTTTCGGGGGTCGAGCCGAGCTCCTGGCCCCCCCTCTTCATGATCGTACTAGGTCACTCTCTTGAACCCTGAGCTTTATCTACCTCTGCTTAAAGTATGTTGGGTCCTCCTCCACTCATCGCTTCCCAAATATTCACTTACTGACTACTCTGGGCGAAGAAATACTTCCTAACATCCCCGTGATTATCTGGTCTTCAAAATTCCAACTGTGCCCCTTGTTCTGCGTCCCAATTTTTGGAACATCCCGTCTTTGTCCACCTTGTCAATTCCTCTCAGATTTTGTGTGTCGTTATCAGTCCCCCTATCTCTTGCCTCCCGTGTCGTCAGGTTGATTTTTCCCCTTTCCTTCCTCTAGGGCATACCCTTGCCTGGGGGGCTAGTCTTGTTGAAACCTTTTCATTTCTCTAGTTTTTTCACGTGCTTGGGAGGTGTGGGTTCCAAAATGGTGCCCCCATTTTTCCATATGGGCCCAAATACACGGTGTACAGGGTCCTGAACGATTCCTTATTAAAAGTCGGAATGCTGTTCTAGGTTTTTAGGCGCCCCTATGCTGCAGCGTTATTGATTGAGTGCGCTTCAGGAGATGTGCCTGGTGTTTTATCACCCCAAGATCTTTTTCCCTTTATAGGTTTGAGTTCTGGCCCCCTGTGTATCCGTCTGCGGCTTCTTTGCCCCCTTTCCCCCAAACTTCATTACTTTGCACTTGGTGGGGTTGAACTCCAGGAGCCAATTTCTGGACCCGGTCGCAGCCTGTCCCAACCCTTTTAGTTCTGCCTGGTCTTTGGACGAGGGGGAAATTTTTCTCATCAAATTCACGTATCTGCAAAAAGGGGCACCTCAGAGTCTATTCCCTTTCCCTCATGTCGTTCACAAATACCAAAACAGCACGGTCCTAGGACTGACCCCCGTGGGACCCGCTGGGCCGGTGCCCCCTCGACACCTCGCCCGTACCCTGACTCGCTGCGTCTTCCCGACAAGTTTCCTGATCCATTTTAGTGCCCCTTTCCCCGTTATCCCTGCTTGGTCTCCATTTTTGCACCAATTTTCTTGTGGGAACTGTGTTAAAAAGCCCCCTTGCGTCAAAATATGAATCCCCCATCCCTCTCTTTTGTTACTGCTGTCACCCTTCATTTGAACTCCAGTGTTTAGACACAGGTTTCCCGTCCCCGAAAACATGTTTGGCTGTTTTTTGATGAACATTCCTTTCTAGGTGTTCCCCCCCCCACTCTTTCCCGATAATTTCTCCATGATTTTTCATACTATACATGTCAGTGACAGGTCTGTAGTTTAATGCTTCATGTCTGTCTCCTTTTTTAAAGATTGGGACTACATGTGTGTGTGTGTATGTGCGTGTGTGTGTGTGTGTGTGTGTGTGTGTGTGGTGTGTGTGGTGTGTGTGTGTGTGTATGTGTTGTGGTGTGTGTGTGGTGTGTGTGTGTGTGGTGTGTGTGTGGGGTGTGTATGTGTGGTGTGTGTGTGTGTGTGGTGTGGTGTGTGTGTGTGGTGTGTGTGTGTGGTGTGTGTGTGTGTGTGTGTGTGGTGTGTGTGTGGTGTGTGTGTGTGTTACTCACCTAATTGTGGTTGCAGGGGTCGATACTCAGCTCCTGGCCCCGCCTCTCACTGATCGCTACTGGATCCTTTCTCTCTCTGCTTCCTGAGCTTTGTCATACCTCTTCTTAAAACTATGTATGGTTCCTGCCTCCACTACTTCACTTGCTAGGCTATTCCACTTGCTGACAACCTCTATGACTGAAGAAATACTTCCTAACGTCCCTGTGACTCGTCTGAGTCTTCAGCTTCCAGTTGTGACCCCTTGTCCCTGTGTCCCCCTCTGGAACATCCTATCTCTGTCCACCTTGTCTATTCCCCGCAGTATCTTGTATGTCGTTATCATGTCTCCCCTGACCCTTCTGTCCTCCAGTGTCGTCAGTCCGATTTTCCCTTAACCTTTCCTCGTACGACATTCCCTTGAGCTCGGGGGACTAGCCTTGTTGCAAACCTTTGTACTTTCTCTAACTTCTTGACGTGCTTGACCAGGTGTGGGTTCCAGACTGGTGCTGCATTACTCCAGTATGGGCCTAACATACACACAGTGTACAGTGTCTGAACGATTCCTTATTAAGGTATCGGAACGCTATTCTCATGTTTGCCAGGCGCCCGTATGCTGCAGGCGTTATTTGGTTGATGTGTGCCTCCGGTGATGTGCTCGGTGTTATGGACACCCCAAGGTCTTTCTCCCTGAGTGAGGTCTGTAGTCTTTGTCCACCTAGCCTATACTCTGTCTGCGGTCTTCTTTGCCCCTCCCCAACCTTCATGACTTTGCATTTGGCTGGATTGAATTCGAGAAGCCAGTTTGCTGGACCACATGTCCAGCCTGTTCCAGGTCTCTTTGCAGTCCTGCCTCATCCTCGTCCGATTTAATTCTTCTCATCAACTTCACGTCATCTGCGAACAGGGACACTTCAGAGTCTATTCCTTCCATCATGTCGTTCACATATATCAAAAATAGCACTGGTTCTAGAACTGACCCCTGTGGGACCCCGCTCGTAACAGGCGCCCACTGTGATACCTCTTCACGTACCATGTCTCGTTGCTGCCTCCCTGTCAAGTATTCCCTTATCCATTGCAGTGCCCTCCCTTTTACGTGCGCCTGATCCTCCAGCTTCTGTGTGTGGTGTGTGTGTGTGTGTGGTGTGAGTGTGTGGTGTGTGTGTGTGGTGTGTGTGTGTGGTGTGTGTGTGTGTGTGGTGTGTGTGTGTGTGGTGTGTGTGTGTGTGGTGTGTGTGTGTGGTGTGTGTGGTGTGTGTGTGTGGTGTGTGTGTATATGTGTGTGTGTGTGTTGTGTGTGTGTTTGTGTGTGTGTGTGTGTGTTTATCTGGAGTTTATCTGGAGAGAGTTCCGGGGGTCAACGCCCCCGCGGCCCGGTCTGTGACCAGGCCTCCTTAGGTCAGTGTCCCAGGATGCGACCCACACCAGTCGACTAACACCCAGGTACCCATTTTAACTGATGGGGAACATAGACAACG
>NC_069466.1:30007732-30015232 GCF_026875155.1 Cherax quadricarinatus | reverse complement strand
GGTAGAGGTAGATATGTCCAGTGTCCAGCAGGTAGAGGTAGATATGTCCAATGTCCAGCAGGTAGAGGTAGACATGTCCAGTGTCCAGCAGGCAGAGGTAGACATGTCCAGTGTCCAGCAGGTAGAGGTAGACATATCCAGTGTCCAGCAGGTAGAGGTAGACATATCCAGTGTCCAGCAGGCAGAGGTAGACATGTCCAGTGTCCAGCAGGTAGAGGTAGACATGTCCAGTATCAAACAGAACAGACCCAGGGCACAATGCCCAACAGACAGGAGTATGTGTGTATGTGTGTGTGTGTACTCACCTATTTGTGGCTGCAGGGATCGATTCACAGCTCCTGGCCCCGCCTCTTCGCTGGTCGCTACTAGGTCCACTCTCTCCCTGCTCCATGAGCTTTGTCGTACCTGTATGTGCGTGTGTTGTGTGTGTGTACACGACCTTCCACGACCTCTAACGGACATCACCCCAGACGCTCACACCGACATCCTGCCCATATTTGGTGCCCCGGGCCGGAAGGTATGCTACCCAGGATATGGTACTCTGTTCAGGGTATGGTACGCTGTCCACGGTATGGTATACTATCTAGGGTATAATATGCTACCCAGATATGACTTACTGTCAGTGTTGGGGAGACCAAGAACTAGAGCCCATCCCCGGCAAACTCCAATAGGTAATTACGAACAAGTAACTACTGAAGGGTGTTCCGGGGGTCAACGCCCCCGCGGCCTGGTCCATGACCAGGCCTCGTGGTGGATCAGGGACTGATCAACCAGTCTGTTACTGCTGGCCGCACGCGATCTAACATACGAACCACACCCCGGCTGGTCAGGCAGACATGTGATACGGAGCAAGTGTCTTGTGATATCGTGCCACAAGATATTTCCGATACTATCGAGCAGAACCAGAGGAGCAGAGTCTGACAATGTTATCTGACCTTCATGTATGTAATGCAGTGATGCCTGTGATACGTTTTGACGTGAGAAACGTTCACCACAGATACCAGTGCCCTGAGACAACAATACCCCCTCACGGGTACCGGATACCTTAGTGGGCATCAGCATGGACGATGGTGAGGCCAGGGGTACCCAAAATATCAATCTTAGTGATGGTGTTTTGGTAGTCAGAAGAAACAGGAATAATGTCTCTCGAGGCTGGTCTTCTTACAAGAAAACTCATTGATTTGTTTTGTCAGGTGACAGAGACCTGTCACTACCTTAGTGATCCACACCGTTAATGTTGTTGTTGGTGTTGGTGCTACGTTATTGTTGCTACGTTAGTGTTGTTGCTACGTTATTGTTGCTACGTTAGTGTTGTTGCTACGTTATTGTTACTACGTTAGTGTTGTTGCTACGTTATTGTTGCTACGTTATAGTTGCCATGACAGTGTTATTGCTACGTTACTGTTGCTACGTTATTGTTGCTACGTTCGTGTTGGTGCTACGTTATTGTTACTACGTTAGTGTTGTTGCTACGTTATTGTTGCTACGTTAGTGTTGTTGCTACGTTATTGTTGCTACGTTAGTGTTGTTGCTACGTTATTGTTGCTACGTTAGTGTTGTTGCTACGTTATTGTTATTACGTTATAGTTGCCATGACAGTGTTATTGCTACGTTACTGTTGCTACGTTATTGTTGCTACGTTAGTGTTGTTGCTACGTTATTGTTGCTACGTTATAGTTGCCATGGCAGTGTTATTGCTACGTTACTGTTGCTACGTTATTGTTGCTACGTTCGTGTTGGTGCTACGTTATTGTTGCTACGCTAGTGTTATTGCTACGTTATTGTTGCTACGTTAGTGTTGTTGCTACGTTATTGTTGCTACGTTATAGTTGCCATGGCAGTGTTATTGCTACGTTACTGTTGCTACGTTATGTTGCCGACATGTATTGTACGTTACTGTTGCACTACGTGTATTGTTGCTACGTTCGTGTTGGTGCTACGTTATTGTTGCTACGCTAGTGTTATTGCTACGTTATTGTTACAACGTTAGTGTTGTTGCTACGTTATTGTTACTACGTTAGTGTTGTTGCTACGTTATTGTGCTAGTTGTGCACGACGTTATGTACGTTTTGTTGACGTATTGTTGCTATATTGTTGCTACGTTATAGTTGCCACGACAGTGTTATTGCTACGTTACTGTTGCTACGTTATGTGCACGTATTGTTGCTACGTGTGCGGTGTACGTTATTGTTGCTACGTAGTGTTATGCTCGTATTGTGCTACGTAGTGTTGTTGCTACGGTATTGTTGCTACGTTAGTGTTGCTACGTAGTGTTGTTATACGTTTTGTTGCTCGTTAGTGTTGTGCTATGTTATTGTTGCTACGTTAGTGTTGTTGCTATGTTAGTGTTGCTACGTAGTGTTTGCTATACGTCTGAGTGTTGTGCTACGTTAGTGTGTTCTACTGTTATTGTTGCTACGTTAGTGTTGTTGCTATGTTATTGTTGCTACGTTAGTGTTGTTCTATGTTATGTTGCTACTTAGTGTGTGTTTGCTACTGTTAGTGTGTACTATGTTAGTGTTGTTGCTACGTTAGTGTTGTACATAGTGTTATTTCTACGTTATTGTTGCTAGTTAGTGTTGTTGCTACTGTTATTGTTGCTACGTTAGTGTATGTGCTATTAGTTCTGCTTGCTACGTTATATATAACTGAGAGTGTGTGATTTTCTTTACTGTATATATACGACGTGATAGAGGTGTGTCTCTCTCACTGTATATATACACTGAGTAGTGTTTGTCTCTCACTGTATATATACACTGAGAGTGTGTTCTCTCACTGTATATTATACACTGAGAGGTGTGTCTCTCTTCACTGTATATATACACTGAGAGGTGTGTCTCTCTCACTGTATATATACACTGAGAGGTGTGTCTCTCTCACTGTATATATACACTGAGAGGTGTGTCTCTCTCACTGTTATATATACACTGAGAGGTGTGTATCTCTCACTGTATATATACACTGAGAGGTGTGTCTCTCTCACTGTATATATACACTGAGAGGTGTGTCTCTCTCACTGTATATATACACTGAGAGGTGTGTCTCTCTCACTGTATATATACACTGAGAGGTGTGTCTCTCTCACTGTATATATACACTGAGAGGTGTGTATCTCTCACTGTATATATACACTGAGAGGTGTGTCTCTCTCACTGTATATATACACTGAGAGGTGTGTCTCTCTCACTGTATATATACACTGAGAGGTGTGTCTCTCTCACTGTATATATACACTGAGAGGTGTGTCTCTCTTCACTGTATATATACACTGAGAGGTGTGTATCTCTCACTGTATATATACACTGAGAGGTGTGTATCTCTCACTGTATATATACACTGAGAGGTGTGTCTCTCTCACTGTATATATACACTGAGAGGTGTGTATCTCTCACTGTATATATACACTGAGAGGTGTGTATCTCTCACTGTATATATACACTGAGAGGTGTGTATCTCTCACTGTATATATACACTGAGAGGTGTGTATCTCTCACTGTATATATACACTGAGAGGTGTGTATCTCTCACTGTATATATACACTGAGAGGTGTGTCTCTCTCAGTGTGAATATACACGAGAGGTGTATATCTGCCAGTTTAATTATACGTCAGGGAATCGAGAATGTATTGGTTTACGGCATCAACATTTAAAATTTATGCCTGGTTCCTATATATGGCTTTTGTTGGGTCACCACTCCAGGCTATAAAGTACTACACTCTTGATAAGATCACTTCACAAGCTTCACTTCACGTAAATCCAGAATATCTCACTCACACTTACACAACTCTCGTACACACGATAGCCGTCTATTGTACAACATACAATTTACAAATTCAAAATAAAGTGTTAGCAAGGCTTTCTTTCCACAACTTTAACATTACAATTGTGATCTCGTCAGCTTACCTAACAAACACATGGTTAAAATCCCCCCACAACTAAACAAACAATTACTACACACTGCTACGGATCTATTTAATAAGTCAAAATCATAACTACAACCCCAGAACCTTATCAAATAACCCCGGGGACATGAACACAACATCCCAATCTCATCCATAAAGTCAGAATGGTACCTCTCACAGTGTAACCTCTTCAAACAACCTCCCTCCCAACACTCCTAAATTGTCTCCGGGTTACAATCTGGACCTCACAACACGGCCCAGGACCAGTCTCTTTCCAGGGCCGTCATACCCACCCACCGAGCATTCCTGGACGTCCCGTGGACCACCACAAAAAGATATCACCCCAGTACCATATGACATTTTATGTACCGTTACCTGCGGGCACTTGACCTCTGTATTGCCGATCGGAAAGCATCCTGGAACAGAGTAAACTCAGCTTAAGAGTTTACAACACTATAACCTTTTTTCCCCCTGTAAACCGGATTGGACTGTTTGAAGCTGCTTCGGCTCTCAGTCTGCGGCTGTGTAAATCCTGCCTACCTACCTACCTACCTACCTGGGTGAAACTGTTGGCTGGAACAACAAGACCTCCTTCCAGGAAGTTTGAAGAGATGACTGGAACAATAACAGTGTTCTGACTCCTTGCTGGAAGAAGATAACCCGGACTGAAGTACAGAGTCTGGAAGATTGGAAGTACAGAATCTGGAAGAAGATAAACCGGACTGGAAGTACATAGTCTGGAAGAAGATAAAATAGACTGGAAGTACAGAATCTGGAAGAAGATAAACCGGACTGGAAGTACATAGTCTGGAAGAAAATAAAATAGACTGGAAGTACAGAGTCTGGAAGAAGATAAACCGGACTGGAAGTACATAGTCTGGAAGAAGATAAACCAGATTGGAAGCACAGAGTCTGGAAGATCCATAAAGAAGAGTCGCGTAGCAAGTTCATTAACAAATCAAAATCGTCTTGCCTTCCCGCCCCCCCTAAAAAAAAAATTCTTTCCCATGTCAATGAACCCTTATGGATGGTTAGCAGTGATGTAACCTCAAAGTCCGGAATCAGAGTCTTGTTCTAAGCGCATTCGTTGGACAATTTCGTATTTTCTAGACAAGAAAATAATAGCTAAGAGAGTCGGGCTTTGGAAGAAGTTACTGATAGTGGCGTTATTTAGGAAACTAAATGAGCAGTGTTATTTTAAGGTTGTAACTTGGGTAGGAAATATTTATCTTGAAAAGCTTCTCCTTCCTGGAAAACCCGGATGAGTTGTATCATCCATCTGACTGCTCTCAGTTCAGACCTCTGAATGATACTCACTGAGGAGAGGGTAAAATCTGGAGTGACAAGACTCGATGAAATCTGCAGTGTCAAACTCTGAAAACTGCAGTGACATTCTTTGACACCTACAGTGGCAGATTCTTTGACACCTGCAAGTGACAGATTCTTTGACGCCTGCAGTGACAGATTCTTTGACACCTGCAAGTGACAGATTCTTTGACACCTGCAGTGACAGATTCTTTGACGCCTGCAGTGACAGATTCTTTGACACCTGCAAGTGACCAGATTCTTACCACCTGCATGACAGATCTTTGACACCTGAAGTGACAGATTCTTTACACTCAGTGACAGATTCTTGACGCCTGCAGTGACAATTCTTGACACCTGCAAGTGACAGATTCTTTACCACTGCAGTGACAGATTCTTTGACACCTGCAAGTTGGCAGATTCTATTACCACCTGCAGTGCATTCTTTGAACCTGCAGTGCAGATTCTTTACCACCTGCAGTGCCAGAGTGTGTGGCACACAGCTTGATGACTTCCAGGCCCTCCAGTGATGGAACAAAAAGTGTAAATACACAAATAACCCGCACATATAAGCGAGGAGCTTACGACAACGTTTCGATCCGGCTTGGACCGATACATCGTAAGCTCCTCTTTCCGATATGCGGGTTATTTGTGTATTGTTCCAGTCACGGTGTTGTGCCTTTTCCTTCTTTAAAGACTGTAAACATTACTACATCTTGAAAGTCTGAAGCCGATCTATTGAGGCATTCTCAAGCTATCACACGGGAACCAAAACCGGGAATTATCTGTGTAAAATTGACCAGAGGTAATCTACACATGCCAAATTTTCGCAAGCCTTGCCTTTACAGTTAACCAGCTTGAAAGTTTCAAACGATCAGGTGAGGCATCACAGTTAAAATAATAACTTGGATACAGAAAGATCGTTACCATTTGGTATTCCTTCAGTTATACCAAATGGTAACGAGGGATCCACAAGACAGCATGTATTGTTATGGAGATGAACAAACAAGGTCATTCATCTTGTAACAGCATATTATCTCTTGTCTGCTGCTGACAACACCACAGCTAAGACAAATAAGAGTTTTATGGCAACATAAGAGTTAAACGAGTTCCCCCCTCGGTCTATTGATCCTATTGTAACAGAAAACGGGACTTAATTTATGATGGAAGAGGAGGAGAAGAAGAAGAAGAAGAAGAAGAAGAAGAAGAAGAAGAAGAAGAAGAAGAAGAAGAAGAAGAAGAAGAAGAAGAAGAAGAAGAAGAGAGAAGAAGAAAAGGGGAGGATTAGGAGGAGGCGGAGAAAAAGGAAAAGTCCTAGGTCACAGGACCTTAACCTCCCACTAAACCCCACCTCTGGTCTTGCAGGGCATCAGTCCCTGGTCTTACAGGGGATTAGCCTTGGTCTTGCAGGGGATCAGTCCCTGGTGTTGAAGGGGATTAGTTCCTGGTCTTGAAAAAGATTAGTCCCTGGTCTTGAAGGAAATCAATCTCTGATCTTGAAGGGGATCAATCCCTGGTACTGCAGGGGATTAGTCCCTGGTCTCGAAGGGGATCAGTCCCTGGTCTTGAAGGAGATTAATCCTTGGTCTTGAAGGGGATCAGTCCCTGGTCTTGCAGGGCATCAGTCCCTGGTCTTACAGGGAATTAGCCCTGGTCTGGCAGGGGATCAGTCCCTGGTGTTGAAGGGGATTAGTTCCTGGTCTTGAAAAAGATTAGTCCCTGGTCTTGAAGGAAATCAATCTCTGATCTTGAAGGGGATCAATCCCTGGTACTGCAGGGGATTAGTCCCTGGTCTTGAAGGGCATCAGTCTCTAGTATTGCAGGGGATTAGTCCCTGGTCTTGAAGGGGATCAGTCCCTGGTCTTGAAGGAGATTAGTCCTTGGTCTTGAAGGGGATCAGTCCTGGTCTTGCAGAGGATTAGTGACTGATATTGAAGGGGATCAGCCCCTGGTCTTACAGGGGATTAGTCCCTGGTCTTGAAGGGGATCAGTCCCCGGTATTGCAGGGGATTAGTCCCTGGTCTTGAAGGGGATCAGTCCCTGGTTTTGAAGGAGATTAGTCCTTGGTCTTGAAGGGGATTAGTCCGTGGTCTTAAAGGGGATCAGTCCCTGGTCTTGCAGGGGATTAGTCCCTGGTCTTGAAGGGGATGTCCCTGGTCTTGAAGGGGATCAGTCCCTGGTCTTGAATGGGGATCAGTCCCTGGTCTTACAGGGGATTAACCCCTGGTCTTGAAGGGGATTAGTCCCTGGTCTTGCAGGGGACGTCCCTGGTCTTGAAGGGGATGTCCCTGGA
>NC_069466.1:29992732-30002732 GCF_026875155.1 Cherax quadricarinatus | reverse complement strand
TTCTCCCCTTTAGACGCTGCGCAGGTGCAATACATGCTCCTGTTGTAACTGATGCTCCTGTTGTAACAGATGCTCCTGTTGTAACAGATGCTCCTGTTGTAACAGATGCTCCTGTTGTAACAGATGCTCCTGTTGTAACAGATGCTCCTGTTGTAACAGATGCTCCTGTTGTAACAGATGCTCCTGTTGTATTAGATGCTCCTGTTGTATTAGATGCTCCTGTTGTAACAGATGCTCCTGTTGTAACAGATGCTCCTGTTGTAACAGATGCTCCTGTTGTAACAGATGCTCCTGTTGTAACAGATGCTCCTGTTGTAACAGATGCTCCTGTTGTAACAGATTCTGTTGTATAGATGCTCCTGTTGTAACAGATGCTCCTGTTGCAACAGATGCTCCTGTTGTAACAGATGCTCCTGTTGTAACAGATGTTCCCGTTGCAACAGATGTTCTGTTGTAACAGATGCTCCTGTTGTATAGATGCTCCAGTTGTAACAGATGCTCCTGTTGTAACAGATGCTCCTGTTGTAACAGATGCTCCTGTTGTAACAGATGCTCCTGTTGTAACAGAGGCTCCTGTTGTAACAGATGCTCCTGTTGTAACAGATGTTCCCGTTGCAACAGATGTTCTGTTGTAACAGATGCTCCTGTTGCAACAGATGCTCCTGTTGTAACAGATGCTCCTGTTGTAACAGATGTTCCTATTGTACACTGACCTAACTTAACTTAACCTGACATAACTAACCTGGCCTGACCTAACTTAATTTAGCCTGACCTAATACCTAACTGACCTATTAACCTAGTCTGACCTAACCTAACCTAGCCTGACATAACTTAACCTAGCCTGACCTAACTTAACCTAACCTGACCTAACTTAACCTAGCCTGACCTAACTTAAGCTAACCTGACTTAACTTAACCTAGCCTGACCTAACTTAACCTAGCCTGACCTAACTTAATCTGCCTGAATAACTAACCTACCTTTAGCTAACCTAACCTAATGTAACCTAACTTAACCTAGCCTGACCTGCCTTAATCTAGCCTGACCTAATTTAACCTAGCACTTCTTAACCTAACATAACTTACTGTAATCTAACCCAACTTAACCTAGCCTGACCTAACTTAACCTAGCCTCACTTAACCACTACCACCACCCACCAAGACCACTACTACCACCACCACCCACAACCACCACCACCACTACCACCACCCACAACCACCACAATCCACCACCACCACACTACCCACAACCACCACCACTACCCAAACCACCACCACTATCACTACACTACCACCATCACAACCACCTACCACAACCACCACCACCACCACCACCGCCACCACCACCACAACCACCACCACCACTACCACCACCACACAACTAAGGGAGCAGCGACCTCCAACACCCTCCCCCACACCAACACACCCTCCCTCACACCCACAACCTCCCCCCACACACCCAGAGCATGTAAAACAAACAGTCATCGGTGTAAATACGTAAACAGTTAATATACATATCCTGTAAACGTGTAAACAGCTCTCAAACCACACGCTCATTAGGCGATGCTCATTTTTCACTCGTTGAACGCGAATAACTAGTTTCGTTGAACAAATGAATGTGTTCAAGGCATTCCTGAACCAGCCACACCCAGAACAGCCCATGCAGGGTATCGAACTGAGGTGCTCCAGGCTAAGATCACATTGGGATACTCACCCCGGGGCATCAGGGTATATACACTGCGAGGTGTATACTCCTCAGGGTATGTACACTGAGAGGTATATATAACTCAAGGTATAAGTTGAATCATGTACTTGTAAAAACAAAGATTATTATTATTATTATTATTATTATTATTATTATTATTATTATTATATTGCAGCGTTACTACATAGGTCACACAATCATATTAAGGTTTATCCTAAGACTTTAACTAGCGTACTAGACGGTACTTACAAATTGACAGTTTTTATTTGCCTTCCTCTGAAGGTTTAATTCACAGTGCTAGTAGGGACTTCAAACTAGACGCAAATGTGACTAGTTAATGGTACAAGTCGGGCCGAAATGTGGCCGTAAGCTTCTCTCTCCTATGTGCGGGTTATTTGTGTATTGTTCCAGTCACGGTATTGTGCCTTTTGGGTCTTTATTAGTTAGAGGTTAATTCACGAAAAATCGCAATAAGGAGATACAACTAATACTAGTTACTAGTAACTAGTGGTAGTTACTAGAAGTACAATACAAAATATAACGATTTTATTGTATTTCCAGTTTATTTCAAGGCAAAACAGTGTTGCACCACGACTCTGTATTGTACAAAACATGACCTAACCAAGACTACAGAGCCTCCACAAACTTTGATATTCATTTTGATTTAGAAGGGTAACATTTGTAGTTTTAGATAGTGGGATAGCACTGAGAATCCAGTTTTTAACATGTGTAAGAATTTTGGGAGGATGCTAATCTTGATGTTATTGTTTGTAGTTAGTTAACACATCAGCCGTTTCTCACGAATACAGGATGACCCACGAAAGTAGGTTGATCCACGAAAGTAGGGTTATTTACGAAGACAGACTTTAAGCCTGTCTACTATGAGAGGGTCATTAAGACAGCATGCCACACATTAACCACTAATCAAGATTACTTTAATCCTACTTTAGGGATTAAAGTAATCTCAGTACCACATACACTGAGATATATAGACCTGAGAGGTGTATATATCCTGTGTGACAGGAAGACCCACTGAGGTAGAGTGACCAACCAGCGGCATCGAACGGGGCTGTTGATTACCCAAACCCACACGAACACCAACCAGGCGTGATGAGAAGACATAAAGGTTGCTCTCGCTCGTACTCTGGTCAAGTCGGATGCACCCCCAGCGTTCTGGTCAAGTCGGATTCACCCCCAGCGTTCTGGTCAAGTCGGATTCACCCCCAGCGTTCTGGTCAAGTCGGATTCAGCCCCAGCGTTCTGGTCAAGTCGGATACACCTTCAAGCGTCCGCGTGTGCATAAACAAAAGCCGGAGAAAGACCCCTAACGCTCAACAACAGTGAAGAAGGCCCGTTATTCTGACCTTTACGTAAGCTACGATTCGTCTCTTTCTCTCTCTCTCTTTCTTTCTCTCTCTCTCTCTCTCTCTCTCTCTCTCTCTCTCTCTCTCTCTCTCTCTCTCTCTCTCTCTCTCTCTCTGTCTTCTCTCTCTTTCTCATTACGTATCGCAAGTGACGAAACTCTTCAAAATAAACACGAAACTTTAAGAATTACTGTTAAAAGTGTCGTCCGACATGGGACTTGGTCAGATCATGTCAGCCAACTCCTGAAGTATCCACTGGCAGACCAGAGCTACACAGCTTCACCACACTGAAACAGCACAGCATTAAAACACTGGGTCCTGGGAGACATGCGCTATGCGCTCAACAGCGGGATGTTCAACCCTGGGCGTTCAACGTTCATTTGTTATGCGCGGACGCACGACTTTCAGTGCCGTTTATAATTATACACTCGAGATGGAATCATGAATATTTCAGGAGACGAGGTGAAGCCCCCTTCTCTTTCTATCTCTCTCTCTCTCTCTCCGAGGGGTTAGAGGGGGCAATGGAATCTTACAGTGGATAACGCTTTGAGATTCACCAATCCGACAGTGATTTACAGCCGCTTTTATCGCACCTGGTTTTTTGCTGGTGATGTAGCGATTTGTTTGAGGTTGGGCTACAGCTCCATCCCTACCACACCCTGTCCTTCCATGACCACACCCTTTCCCCTCCCTGCCACACCTCTGCCTCCCTGCCAGAGGAAGATAAGGAAGATATGGCCCTAGAGGAAGCTGGGAGAAGAACCAGGCTAGAAACCCTTGCTAGGCACCATTTCTAGGCTCCCCTGCTGGACACCTCCGATAGACACCCCTGCTAGGCACCCCTGCCAGGCATCCCTGCTAGGCACCCCTGCTAGACACCCCTGCTAGACACCCCAGTTAGACACTCTGCTAGACGCCCCAGCCAGACACCCCTGCTAGACACCCCAGTTAGACAACCCTGCTAAAAACCCCAGCTAGACACCCCTGCTAGACACCGCAGTTGGACACCCCTGCTAGACACCCTAGTTAGACGCACCTGCTAGACACCCTAGTTAGACACTAATGCTAGACACCCCAGCCCCACACTCCTGCTAGACACCTCAGTTAGACACCCCTGCTAGACACCCCAGCTAGACACCCCTGCTAGACACCCATGCTAGAAACCCCAGCTAGACACCCCTGCTAGACACCCCAATTAGACACCCCTGCTAGACACCCCAATTATACACCCCTATTAGACACCCCTGCTAGACACCCCTGCTAGACACCCCTGCTAGACACCCTTGCTAGACACCCCTGCTAGACACCCCAGCTAAACACCCCTGCTAGACACTCGTGCAAGACACCCCTGCTAGACACCCCTGCTAGACACCCTTGCTAGACACCCCTGCTAGACACCCCAGCTAGACACTCCTGCTAGACACTCGTGCAAGACACCCCTGCTAGACACCCCTGCTAGACACCCTTGCTAGACACCCCTGCTAGACACCCCAGCTAGAGACTCCTGCTAGACATTCGTGCAAGACACCCCTGCTAGACACCCCTGCTAGACACCCTTGCTAGACACCCCTGCTAGACACCCCAGCTAAACACCCCTGCTAGACACTCGTGCAAGACACCCCTGCTAGACACCCCTGCTAGACACCCCAGCTAGACACTCCTGCTAGACACTCGTGCAAGACACCCCTGCTAGACACCCCTGCTAGACACCCTTGCTAGACACCCCTGCTAGACACCCCAGCTAGACACTCCTGCTAGACACTCGTGCAAGACACCCCTGCTAGACCCCCCTGCTAGACACCCTTGCTAGACACCCTGCTAGACACCCCAGCTAGAGACTCCTGCTAGACATTCGTGCAAGACACCCCTGCTAGACACCCCTGCTAGACACCCTTGCTAGACACCCTGCTAGACACCCCAGCTAAACACCCCTGCTAGACACTCGTGCAAGACACCCTGCTAGACACCCCTGCTAGACACCCCAGCTAGACACTCCTGCTAGACACTCGTGCAAGACACCCCTGCTAGACACCCCTGCTAGACACCCCTGCTAGACACCCCTGCTAGACAACCCTGCTAGACAACCCTGCTAGACACCCCAGCTAGACACTCCTGCTAGACACTCCTGCTAGACACCCCTGCTAGACACCCCTGCTAGACACCCCTGCTAGACACCCCAGCTAGAGACTCCTGCTAGACATTCGTGCAAGACACCCCTGCTAGACACCCCTGCTAGACACCCTTGCTAGACACCCCTGCTAGACACCCCAGCTAAACACCCCTGCTAGACACTCGTGCAAGACACCCCTGCTAGACACCCCTGCTAGACACCCCAGCTAGACACTCCTGCTAGACACTCGTGCAAGACACCCCTGCTAGACACCCTGCTAGACACCCTTGCTAGACACCCCTGCTAGACACCCCAGCTAGACACTCCTGCTAGACACTCGTGCAAGACACCCTGCTAGACACCCCTGCTAGACACCCTTGCTAGACACCCCTGCTAGACACCCCAGCTAGAGACTCCTGCTAGACATTCGTGCAAGACACCCCTGCTAGACACCCTGCTAGACACCCTTGCTAGACACCCCTGCTAGACACCCCAGCTAAACACCCCTGCTAGACACTCGTGCAAGACACCCCTGCTAGACACCCCTGCTAGACACCCCAGCTAGACACTCCTGCTAGACACTCGTGCAAGACACCCCTGCTAGACACCCCTGCTAGACACCCTTGCTAGACACCCCTGCTAGACACCCCAGCTAGACACTCTGCTAGACACTCGTGCAAGACACCCCTGCTAGACACCCCTGCTAGACACCCTTGCTAGACACCCCTGCTAGACACCCCAGCTAGAGACTCCTGCTAGACATTCGTGCAAGACACCCCTGCTAGACACCCCTGCTAGACACCCTTGCTAGACACCCCTGCTAGACACCCCAGCTAAACACCCCTGCTAGACACTCGTGCAAGACACCCCTGCTAGACACCCCTGCTAGACACCCCAGCTAGACACTCCTGCTAGACACTCGTGCAAGACACCCCTGCTAGACACCCCTGCTAGACACCCCTGCTAGACACCCCTGCTAGACAACCCTGCTAGACAACCCTGCTAGACACCCCAGCTAGACACTCCTGCTAGACACTCCTGCTAGACACCCCTGCTAGACACCCCTGCTAGACACCCCTGCTAGACACCCCTGCTAGACACCCCTGCTAGACAACCCTGCTAGACAACCCTACTAGACAACCCTGCTAGACAACCCTGCTAGACAACCCTGCTAGACAGCCCTGCTAGACAGCCCTGCTAGACCCCTGCTAGACACCCCTGCTAGACAACCCTGCTAGACACCCCTGCTAGACACCCCTGCTAGACACCCCTGCTAGACACCCCTGCTAGACAACCCTGCTAGACAACCCTGCTAGACAACCCTGCTAGACACCCCAGCTAGACACTCCTGCTAGACACTCCTGCTAGACACCCCTGCTAGACACCCCTGCTAGACACCCCTGCTAGACACCCCTGCTAGACACCCCTGCTAGACAACCCTGCTAGACAACCCTACTAGACAACCCTGCTAGACAACCCTGCTAGACAGCCCTGCTAGACAGCCCTGCTAGACCCCTGCTAGACACCCCTGCTAGACAACCCTGCTAGACAACCCTGCTAGACACCCCTGCTAGACACCCCAGCTAAACACCCCTGCTAGACACTCGTGCAAGACACCCCTGCTAGACACCCCAGCTAGACACTCCTGCTAGACACTCGTGCAAGACACCCCTGCTAGACACCCCTGCCAGACACTCGTGCAAGACACCCCTGCTAGACACTCCTGCTAGACACTCGTGCAAGACACCCCTGCTAGACACCCCTGCTAGACACCCCTGCAAGACAACCCTGCTAGACAACCCTGCTAGACAACCCTGATAGACAACCCTGCTAGACACCGCTGCTAGACCCCTGCTAGACAACCCTGCTAGACAACCCTGCTAGACAACCCTGCTAGACAATCCTGCTAGACACCCCTGCTAGACACCCCAGCTAAACACCCCTGCTAGACACTCGTGCAAGACACCCCTGCTAGACACCCTTGCTAGACACCCCTGCTAGACAACCCTGCTAGACAACCCTGCTAGACAACCCTGCTAGACACCCCTGCTAGACAACCCTGCTAGACAACCCTGCTAGACAACCCTGCTAGACAACCCTGCTAGACAACCCTGCTAGACAACCCTGCTAGACAACCCTGCTAGACAACCCTGCTAGACAACCCTGCTAGACAACCCTGCTAGACAACCCTGCTAGATGCACACCTACTAGACGCAACACTGTCACTAGCATTTCCCTCCACAATTCTCCTTTATCTCAGTTTCTCAACGGACACTTTAATTTCCTCCTCCTATTCCACCTCCTCCTCCTCTTCCTCCTCCTCCTCTTCATCTTCCTCCTCCTCCTCCTCCTCTTCCTCCTCCTCCTCCACTTCCTCCTTCTCCTCTTCTTCCTCGTGGTTGCGCACTTTGCACCTGGTCCCTGAAATTCACGGCCTGTAAGGTGGGAATAATAAGTGAGGGAGAGACAGGTAAAGAAGACAGAAAACGGAGTATACCAGTGTTAGGTCATCCAATTTGTTTTTAAGAGCTGTACTGCACACAGGTCTCAGTCCTCAGATACACTCCCTCCCTTCATCTTTTTCCCTTCCCTCCCTCCCTCCCTTCCTTCCTTCCCTCCATGCAACACAGACACATATATCATCAACTACACCCGTCTTAATTACAGCCTTTCCATCACACCTCAAACTATGCACTGACAAGATTATTAACCAGAGAGGGGTTCAACTCTGTTGCCGGAACGCCAGAGTTATATATATATATATATATATATATATATATATATATATATATATATATATATATATATATATATATATATTTTATATATATATAATATATATATATATATATATATATATATATATATATATATATATATATATTATTTCTATTATTATTATTGTTATTATTATTATTATTATTATTATTATTATTATTATTATTATTATTATTTTTATTATTATCTAATTTTGTGTTTGCATTTGGGACTTCGCTCCTGGCCAAGTGTCTATCGACAAGTGCTCCTGACAACTAACAGCTGAAATTCAACTCAGTTCTGACAGAGAGAGAGAGAGAGAGAGAGAGAGAGAGAGAGAGAGAGAGAGAGAGAGAGAGTGAAAGCCTTCACTGGACACATCCTTAATCTGCAACAAGAACACATTCCTCACCGGCAATATGTGACAAAGCCTACAGATCAGCCTTGGTTTGGCTTTCGTTGTAGAGAGGCTGCTACTGCTAAGTACAAAGCATGGCGAAGGTATAAGAGACATCCTACCACCTATAACAGGAACTTGCACATGCAAGCCTGTAGGCATATGGGTGATGTTCAAAAGTGGGCCATTGCTAAATGGGAGTTGGACACTAAAAGAAAGTTAGCATCAGGTAGGGTAGGCTCCAAAACCTGGTGGTCCCTGGTCAAGGACAGACAAGGTTATCTGCCTGATGAACTTATTCCACCTCTAAATCGACAGGATGGGACCACCTCTACTAGTAGTCAAGAGAAAGCGGACCTCTTTGCTGAACACTTTGCTACCAAAATGCAAGTTCCTGATCCAGCAAGGGACCCTCCTTGGCTAGCTGCAAGAACTGTATCAAAACTGTCAGGGGTGACAATAAGGCAGGAGGAGGTGCATTTCCTTCTTAAATCACTTGACCAAGAAAAGGCTGTGGGCCCAGACAAGTTGAGCCCAAGATTGTTGAGAAGATGTGCAGACCAGCTAGCAGCACCTCTAACTCGCATCTTTCAGCACTGCCTAGTACAGTGCAAATGGCCCTCTCCATGGAAAGAGGCAAATGTAGTCCCTGTTCACAAAAAGAAGAGCAGAGCAGAAATCAGCAACTACAGACCAGTGTCACTCCTGTCAATCACTGGTAAGATCCTTGAGACAATAATCTCAAGACAAATGACAGATTTTTTTGACTACCACTCACTACTTTGTGATCGTCAATATGGCTTCAGGAAAGGTTACTCTGCTGCTGATCTGTTGTTTAAACCTCTCCACTAAGTGGCACCAGTCACTGGATGAATCCAAAGTCAGCTGTGTGGTAGCACTGGACATTGCTGGCGCTTTCGACCGGTGTGGCACCAGGGCCTCTTAGCAAAACTTCAAGCACTGGGAATTGCAGGCTCTACGCTATGTCTCCTCAGTGATTACCTTCATGGTAGATCTCTAAGTGTAGTCCTCAATGGAACGGAATCAGCAAGACATCCTATTGGGGCAAGCGTTCCACAAGGAAGTGTGCTGGGTCCACTGTTATGGAATGTCTACTTCAACGACCTTCTTCATCTCATCCCAGAATCACATGCATATGCAGACGACTGTACACTGACATTCACTTATCCAAGAGAAGAAATGCCAGCTGCTCTAAGCTACATCAATCACAGCTGAGAGCTATATCAGCTTGGGGAAATAGATGGCAAGTAACATTTGCACCTGAGAAAACGCAAATGATGATCGTCTCTAGGCACCATGATGGTAATGCTGGTGCAGTAGTAAGGATGAATGGGAGGATGTTGGCACCTGGAGAAGAAGTTGATATCCTTGGGGTGAAATTTGACTCCAAACTAACCATGAAGAACCATGTTGTAAATCTTTTCAAACAAGGCAGCCAGGAAGCTTACAGCACTTCGCCGTATCTCGCATCTGCTTGACAGTAGGGGTTGCAAGATACTGTACGAGGCACAAGTACGCTCACACCTTGAGTATGCTCCACTTTCTTGGTTTGCCTGTCCCCCCTCTCATCTGCGACTGCTTGACAGGTAGAGAACAGAGCAAGACTCTCATCTCTCGCCTGGGCCCCTCCTGGAAGGACTTCATTTCAGC
>NC_069466.1:29969322-29992232 GCF_026875155.1 Cherax quadricarinatus | reverse complement strand
ACCAAAAACGGCCAAACCACTCGGGACCTGTGTTGGTCTCTGTAGACCGTGTCCTCAGCGCTTTGTTGACCAACCCCGATAATCCACTTTTTTAGTTAAGTTTGGGGGATGAGTTTGCTGTTACTCCTGCTGTTGTTATTATTGTTACTGCTGCCGCTGTTACTGCTGCTGCTGCTACTGCTGCTGTTGCTCTTACTGCTGCTGCTGCTACTGTTGCTGCTGTTACTGCTGCTGCTGCTGCTGCTGCTGCTGCTGCTGCTGCTGCTACTGTTGCTGTTGCTCTTACTGCTGCTGCTGCTACTGTTGCTGCTGTTACTGCTGCTGCTGCTGCTGCTGCTGCTACTGTTGCTGTTACTACTGCTGCTGCTGCTACTGTTTCTGTTACTGCTGCTGCTACTGTTGCTGTTACTGCTGCTGCTGCTGCTGCTGCTGCTGCTGCTGCTGCTACTGTTGCTGTTACTGCTGCTGCTGCTGCTGCTGCTGCTGCTGCTGCTGCTGCTGCTGCTGCTGCTGCTGCTGCTGCTGCTGTTGCTGTTACTGCCACTGCTATTACTGTTGCTGCTTTTACCGCTGCTGTTATTACAGTTGTAGTTACTGCTGCTATTGCTGATGCTATTACTTTTGCTGCTGCTACTATCCTTGTGTGGGTTGGTGTAAGTTAAACCTAGCTAGGCCTGCTGCAGTGCTCCATCATTCCTGTAAGAACATAAGAACAATGTGCAACAGATAGGTATCTTAATTCCGAAACATTTCATGGACACTACGCAGAGAGCGAAATTTACAATTCACAGAGCAAGGTATGGAGATTTTGACATAGTTTGGTCATGTAGAAAGAGTGGAGAAGGTTTGATGAGAGAGAGAGTGTATATGTGGTGGGTGGCAAGCAATGATTGGAACGTCCCAGGGGGGCTGAAGGAAAGGCGTGAAAGAGGTTTGAGTGGTAGGGGCTTGAGCACCCTGCAGGTGTCTGTGAGTGTTAGATTGGAGTGAGTGGAGATAAATTTTCTATGAGAGTTGAAGTACTATCTGCCAAACAATTTTGGGGAACTAGTTAGCAGTATTTTAAACTCGGGAGGGAAGTACGGGCCTCCCTTTTGGGAAGGTGGGAAGTAGTGCCTGCATCTGATTGGTGGAGGGGGGAAGTACATACCTGCACTCTGATTGGTGGAGGTGGGAAGTACAGTACCTGCACTCTGATTGGTGAGGTGGGAAGTACAGTACCTGCACTCTGATTGGGGGAGGGGGAAGAATACCTGCACTTGTTTGGGTGGAAGGGGGAAATAAGGCCTGCTTTGAAGGAGGGGGTGGAGAGGGGCACTACAGTGCCTGCATTGAAGGGAAGGGAATTTTGGCTGGGGGTACGGGGATGGTACTGTCCACCCACACCTAAAAAGAAAACAGTCAGCTTTAATGGCCCTGAACCTCCAGTTTTACCCCCCCTTTTCTTCCAAGGATAAAGTTTATTTTATTTGGGGTTTGAAAAAGGGGTTTGTAGGGGGGGAAATGTTTGAACTAAGTTCCCCAAAGTACTGACCGTTTAAATCTCAAAAAATTTTAAATTTGGTCTGTTTTAAGGCTAGGTGAGTAGGGGTTAGTATAGTGTGATTGGGTTAGGCTAGGAAGCTTTTTAACATTATTACGTTGATACGTTATATTTTTTCACAAAGGGGAGAGTGGGTATTTTTTCACCGAACCCCTGCCTGTGGTTAATATTCTTAAGATTGTATGACCAACACCTGCGCCTGGCTGACTTATTTTTCTCCCATCTTTGTATTAATTTACAAGCGAAGGGACTGATGACTCTCCTTCTACGTCTTCCATTTATGTCATGGATTCTATTGATGCGCCAGTGGTTGACAAAACGTTACAAGATAAAAATATAAAAGATTTTAAACACAGTGTCATAATTATCAGGTGGTCAGTATTGTAGCCCAAATGATGTTAGGTGGTCTGGGTATCCCTAAGGTAGACAAACGGGTATTTTCCCAACCCATCAAATTAAAAGGCAGTTTAAATCCGGTTTAAATTTCCCTTCCAGGAAGGGAAAGGGGGTTTCTTAAAAGGGGGAAACTGGGGTTCCGGGAAAATGGGGTTTAAAAGGTTTCTTTTAATTGGCCTGTTCCTGCCAGGGGGGGTTTTGTTTGAAATGGGTTGGTTTAAATTAAAAAACGGTGGGGAGAATTTTAAAAAAGGGGGAACAGGAGGAAAAGGGGGAAGATAAAAGGGAAAAGGTGATAAGTTTATAAAGGTGTAAATTAAAATAAAAAGAAAATAGATTTAAAAAAAATGCCTTAAAATTGGTCCAAACTAAGGCCCCTAGGGGGCCCCTAACAGGCGAGAAAGGCCCCCAAAATAAAAAGAGGGGGAGGAACCAAGGAAAAAAAATGGGGGGAAATTTTAAAGTTTAAAGGGGGGGTAAAACCCCCTGGTGTTTAAGGGGAGAGATGAAAGTAAAAAAGTAATCCCGGAAATTTCTCAATTGGTTTGGTCCGATCATATTACCCCCGGCCCAAAACCTGGAAAGGGGGGGGGGGGTTTGCCCCAAAAACCCCAGTCCCGAAAGAGGCCCGGGGTTCGATCTCCGGCAGGGTGGAGACATTGGGGAGGGTTTTTCCCTTAAGAACCTGCTTATATTAACCCCATCTTTTAAAATGGTACCTGGGTGTTTTTTTAGGGTGGGGGTCGCATCGGGGGACAAAATTATCCTAATTTGCCCGAAATGCCTGCATAAAAAGGGGGTTTTCATAAGAGTTTGTATTGATTAGCTTGGTCTGTTAATTTGTATCATGTACGGGTTTGAAATGAAGATTTTTAAATTTATTATTTTTAAAATTTTTATTATTATTTTTTTATTATTACTTTTGCTCAAGAACATGCCCTTTGCAGAAGGGAAAGAAAGTGATAATTTTGAATAAAAGGTTGAGAAACCCAAAAGGGTTTATAAATGAGAACATGTGCAACATCTGGGTTGTTTTTTGTGGAAAGTTTCGACCGCCAGGGGTTTTTCAGTCCCCTGGAGAGAACGGTGGGAAAAGAGGGGGTTTTAGGGGAAAACCCTTTTACCTTGGGCTGGTTTTCACATCCCGGTAAAAAATTTTTTTGGTCCACTGGGGGGTTGAACGGTCCACTGGTGGGGTTTACGGTCCCCTGGGGGGTGTTTAACCGGGCCCTGGTGGTGTGAAACCGGTCCCCCTGGGGTGTTTTAAAACCGCCCCTGGTGGTTTGAAACGGTCCCTGGGGGTGTTGAAAACCGCCCCTGGTGGTGTTAACCCGGGGAAAGGTGGGTTTTAAACCGGCCCCCTGTGGGTTAAAACGGTCCATGGGGGGTTGAACGCCACTGGGGGGTTTTTAAAAGGACTTGGTGGGGAAACCCGTATGGAGGTTTTAAGGGCCCCCTTGGTCGAAATGCATTGGGGAACCGGGCCCGGGGTTTTTTTTGGCCCCTTGGGTTAAAACCCCCCATTTTTAAGACGGGTGGTTTAAAGGGAAAAGGGGTTTAAAGGACGGGGGGAACGGCCCTTGGTTTTGAAGGCCCCCCCGGGGGGGGGTTTACCTATGGGGTTTTTTTAAGGTACTGGTGGTGTTGAAAAGACCTGGTGGGTTTTGGAGGGGGTTAGGAAGGGGTTTTAACGGGTCCCTTGGTTTGCCGTCCCTTTTGTGTTAAAAAGGCCCCTGGGGTTTTTTTAACCCCGGGCCCGGGGTGGAACCCCGGCCTTTTGGTGGGGAAAAATCCCGTGGGTGTGAACCGGAGGTGGTTTGAACCTCCCGGTGGGTTGAACCCTCCCTGGGGGTTTTTAACGGCCCTTTTGGGGTTAACCGGGACTTTTTTAAAGTAATGGGGTTGGAAACCGGCCCCGGTGGTTTGACCCCTTTTTTACTTTGGGGTTTCCCCTCCCTTTTGGGGGTTGACCCCTCCTGGTGTGTTGAACCGGGCAAAGGTGGTTTTTTCCTCCATGGTCGTTTAAACCCCAAAGGGTTTTTTAACCGGGGAGGGGGGTTTTAAACCCCCCCCGGGAACGGCAAAAGGGAGGGAAACTTTTGCTTTTTTGAAATACGGGGGGTGAAGGCCCCCCCGGGCGAAAACGGTCCCTTTGGGGTTGAAAGCCCCAGGGGGGGGACAGGGGGGGCCCCTTTGGTCGGATTGTAAGGAGGAAAGTCGGGGTGATAATGGGTTCCTCCCCGAAAAGATTTACCAAACAAAGGGGGCCCAAAAAAAAAAAATAAAAGGGGGCCCCAAAAACGGTTTTCCCCTGCAACCATAAAAAAGGGGCGGGGAAGTGGTTCAAAAAAAAGGGGGAAACCAAAAAAGGAAGAGGGGAAAAAAAAGTTTTTTTCACTTTTTTGAGTTAGAGATTTGCTAGTAATTTTTTTCCCCCAAGTTTCATTTTCAATTTTTTTTATCATTTTTTTGGGACCAAAGCAAAAATTTTTAAAAATAAAGAAGGAAATTAGGAAAAGAGGTTAAACATATCCCGACATTTTGGGTCCCTTTTTAGATTTTTCCCGCTAAGGCTGTCTTTAAACCGGGGCCCGGGGCTTTTACCCCGAAAAACCCCTTATTATTTAATATAAGCCATGCCTGCTTGGCGTTAATGGGTTATCCTGGGTTATTAACCTCCTCCTCCTCCTCCTCCTGGTCTAGTCAGTGTGTCGCTCCGTGTTTGTTAGTGCTGACACAGACATACAAGAGTGTGTTTGTTCTCTGAATGATACCGTTGTCAAACACACACACACGACCCCTGCAACCATAGCTAAGTGAGTACACACACGCACACACAAAGGAGAACAGGGGAGGATAAGGGGGACATAATAACGACTTATAAAATACTGAGAGGAATTGACGAGGTGGATAGGGACAGGATGTTCCAGAGATGGGACACAGCAACAAGGGGTCACAACTGGAAGTTGAAGACTCAGATGTGTCACAGGGATGTTAGGAAGTATTTCTTCAGTCGAAGAGTTGTCAGGAAGTAGAACAGTCTGGAGAGTGATGTAGTGGAGTCAGGATCCATACATAGCTTCAAGAAGAGATATGATAAAGCTAATGGAGCAGGGAGAGAGTGGACCTAGTAGCGACCAGCAAAGAGGTAGGAAAAGGAGCTGTGAATCGACCCCTGCAACCATAAATAGGCGAGTACGAATAGGTGAGTACACACACACGAAGAAGTTAGAGTACATAAGCCAGACGTTGTCATTGAGAGCTTATGTACAGTGGATTGTTGTGTCCACCTTCTGTGAAGCTCATAGGTAAGACACATGTGCAGCAGTTAGGTATCTTTATTCCGAAACGATTCACCTACACAGTAGGTATCTACAGTCGAGTACAGAGGAGGCAGCAGAGGCAGTAGAGATGTAAAGACTATGTAATCAGTCCCTCAGCCTGGAGAAGAGTTTTGCACCATAGTCTGGAACAGTGTGAAGCTTCACTAATAGCAAAACTCTTCTCCAGACTGAGGGACTGATTACATAGTCTTTACATCTCTACTGCCTCTGCTGCCTCCTCTGTACTCGACTGAAGAAGCCTACTTATCAACTTGTCGGTATTGTATCCCATTATCATATCTACTCAGCGAAGTTGAAGCTGGTTATGGGTGGACCTGCTCTCCCTGTTCACCTAGCAGTAAAATGGGTACCTGGGTAGTGGGTGGCATCCTGGGACAAAATTGACCTAATTTGCCCGAAATGCTCAGCATAACAAGCGGCTTTCTATATAGTAGTATGTCATTGATGTCAGCTAGGACTGTATACCTTGTATATGTACTTTGGAAATTAAGACTATTATTATTATTATTATTATTATTATTATTATTATTATTATTATTATTATTATTATTATTATTATTATTATTAACGAAGAAACTCTGCACCAGGAATAATGGCCTGCTACATAGCAGGTCCTGCTGGACCGTGCTAGGCAGGTCCTACTGGACCGTGCTAGGCAGGTCCTACTGGACCGTGCTAGGCAGGTCCTACTGGACCGTGCTAGGCAGGTCCTACTGGACCGTGCTAGGCAGGTCCTACTGGACCGTGCTAGGCAGGTCCTACTGGACCGTGCTAGGCAGGTCCTACTGGAAAGTGCTAGGCAGGTCCTACTGGACCGTGCTAGGCAGGTCCTACTGGACCGTGCTAGGCAGGTCCTACTGGACCGTGCTAGGCAAGTCCTACTGGACCGTGCTAGGCAGGTCCTACTGGACCGTGCTAGGCAAGTCCTACTGGATCCGTGCTAGGCAGTCCTACTGGACCGTGCTAGAGCAGGTCCTACTGGACCGTGCTAGGCAGGTCCTACTGGACCGTGCTAGGCAGGTCCTACTGGACCGTGCTAGGCAGGTCCTACTGGACCGTGCTAGGCAGGTCCTACTGGACCGTGCTAGGCAGGTCCTACTGGACCGTGCTAGGCAGGTCCTACTGGACCGTGCTAGGCAGGTCCTACTGGACCGTGCTAGGCAGGTCCTACTGGACCGTGCTAGGCAGGTCCTACTGGACGTGCTAGGCAGGTCCTACTGGACGTGCTAGGCAGTCCTACTGGACATGCTAGGCAGGTCCTACTGGACCGTGCTAGGCAGGTCCTACTGGACCGTGCTAGGCAGGTCCTACTGGACCGTTCCAATTTATCTTCTCATTTTACTTCAGCCAAATTTTCTTACATTATTTTTAAAAAAAATTATTCATATATATTCTGTTTTTACAGGTTCCAGCTGACTTGGCTGCGTCATCGTTGTTCTCTCTCACCCACACTGACTCTCTCTCTCTCTCTCTCTCTCTCTCTCTCTCTCTCTCTCTCTCTCTCTCTCTCTCTCTCTCTCTCTCTCTCTCTCCCCTATCCAGTCATCCACCTTCCTCATCCACCTTTCTAGTCGGTTCATTCGTTCACTCTCCTGACCTTCCCTATTCACACACACGACCAGAGAAGAGGCGAGGCCAGGAGCTGTGACTCGGCCCCTGCAACCACAAATAGAGTACACACACACACCACACAACACACACACACACACACACACACACACACACACACACACACACACACACACACACACACACACACACACACACACACACACACACACACACACACACACACACACTGAATGATGCACATGTGTCTTACTTATATCTTGTCGGTATTGTATATCATTATCATATTTACACACCATTACTCTCTTCTCCCAGTCGTCCACACCTGTAACCTTCAGTACTTTGTAAACTGTTAACAGAGAAATAATCGTATGTAACTACCGTCAGTTATACCGCACACACCTGGGTATCTGTAACAAATACCACGCTACCCATTTGTCCTTTCTCTCATTACCATGGCAACGCTAGGAGTAACTTTTCCGGATGGGTAAAACGAGATTTTTGTTGACGTGTTGATGAGGAAAGACCTGGCGAGGCGTTGGTCCTCCCACTGTGAAGAACCACCAGCCTCTCACACCTCTCACTGCTCAATATTTTTGTTAGTGGGTTGGGATTTGAGAAGGACTTGCCTACTAAGGGCCGTTAGGTCTGTTTCAGTGTTCTTTCTTTCTTATGTTCTCATGTACGCTTATTAAGAAGGGTTGAAATAAGGTAGACGCTAGTTTATAACTAGCCGAGGGTGATCGAAGTGTCTTCACTCGTCAGAAAAACTCGTCTGACTCAGACGTCCATCAGGGTGGTTCGTTGAGGACGCTAAGGTGGTAGCCGGCGACCTTACAGTGTGGTGGGTCGTCTTCAGGGTAGACGCATGTCATCACCTCCTGTCACCTGTCAGACGCTATAATTGCCTTCTGTCTCCACAACAACAGCGGCAGAAATATTCTCTGTCAAGGCCAAGAATTTATTTTTTCCTAGTTTATATATATATATATATATATATATATATATATATATATATATATATATATTTTTTTACAAAAGCTGAATAAATGTTACGCGGCCTTAAATGGGTGTCTTAATGATGGGTGGTTTGAACTTGTAAGTGAAAGAATGAGAACAAGATATTGGGAATGTTGTAACGTGTGTTCAGTTGTTTAAGTATGATATGTTCTCCCTCATTTGTAAAAGCATTTAACGTCGAGAGAGATATTAGGGGGGGTGTGAGGAGAGCCTTGCACTTTATTATTACAATACCCGCCACACTGTCAGCAGAGGAATTGTTAGTGCCTCTCCTGCTGCCTCTTCCTTATCTTATTAGCTTTTTTCATTATCTCTTTCTGTCTCCATTATCTCCCTCTGTTTCTGTTATCTCTGTCTCCCTCACCGCCCTCCCCAGAACACCCAGGGTGCACTCCCGCAGGTAGGATGGTGGGTCGCAGCCCCTGCGGACGCCCGCCATCCCTATAACAGCCGCAGCCGCAATGTCCACCTCCCACTCTTCGGGGTCCTCATGCGGGCGGGTGTCAGGGGTATGGCCGCACTCGCTGGCCGCAGGAGGCGCCCTAACCCCGAAGAACTTGCTGCGTCTCCACAAACTACCCCTGGCCGCCCACCTGCACACGCCCACCGCCCCGCCGGGGCTGGACCTCTCACGCCCACTGCTGCTATACACCAACTACACCTCAACTAAGGTCAGTGCACAACCTTAAGTCTTATACACATTACGTATTTTTCTCAGTTATATTTTTTGAGAATTTCAACCATCCAGTCGCAACGAATGTTCATATGTACTTTCTAGTCACATGCACTACCAGAATGACCAGCAGGTCTGTAGACTGACCAACAGGTCTCTAGAATGACCTGCAGGTCTGTAGACTGACCAACAGGTCTTTAGAATGACCTGCAGGTCTGTTAGACTGACCAACAGGTCTCTAGAATGACCTGCAGGTCTGTAGACTGACCAACAGGTCTCTAGAATGACCTGCAGGTCTGTAGACTGACCAACAGGTCTCTAGAATGACCAGCAGGTCTGTAGACTGACCAACAGGTCTCTAGAATAACTAACAGGCCACCAGAATGACCAACAGATCTTTAGAATGACCAACAGGTCTCTAAAATGACCAACAGGTCTCTAGAATGACCAGAAGGTATCTAGAATGACTATCAGGTATCTAGAATGACCAACAGGTCTGCCAGAATGACCACCAGGCCGCCAGAATGACAGCAGGTCTGTAGACTGACTAATAGATCTCTAGAATGACCAACAGGTTTCTAGAACGACCAGCAAATTTCTAGAATGACCAACAGGTTTCTAGAACGACCAACAAATTTCTAGAATGACTAACAGGTTTCTAGAATGGCCAATAGGTTTCTAGAACGACCAACAAATTTCTAGAATGACCAACAGGTTTCTAGAACGACCAACAAATTTCTAGAATGACTAACAGGTTTCTAGAATGGCCAATAGGTTTCTAGAACGACCAACAAATTTCTAGAATGACCAACAGGTTTCTAGAACGACCAACAAATTTCTAGAATGACTAACAGGTTTCTAGAATGACCAATAGGTTTCTAGAACGACCAACAAATTTCTAGAATGACCAACAGGTTTCTAGAACGACCAACAAATTTCTAGAATGACTAACAGGTTTCTAGAATGGCCAATAGGTTTCTAGAACGACCAACAAATTTCTAGAATGACCAACAGGTTTCTAGAACGACCAACAAATTTCTAGAATGACTAACAGGTTTCTAGAATGGCCAATAGGTTTCTAGAACGACCAACAAATTTCTAGAATGACCAACAGGTTTCTAGAACGACCAACAAATTTCTAGAATGACTAACAGGTTTCTAGAATGACCAATAGGTTTCTAGAACGACCAACAAATTTCTAGAATGACCAACAGGTTTCTAGAACGACCAACAAATTTCTAGAATGACTAACAGGTTTCTAGAATGACCTCACAATCTACTACATAGCTACAGAAACTTTTGACTCAATCACCATGTTTCAAAGATAACACACACGTCTTAAAGATAACACACACGTCTTAAAGATAACACACACGTCTTAAAGATAACACACACGTCTTAAAGATAACACACACGTCTTAAAGATAACACACACGTCTTAAAGATAACACACACGTCTTAAAGATAACACACACGTCTTAAAGATAACACACACGTCTTAAAGATAACACACACGTCTTAAAGATAACACACACGTCTTAAAGATAACACACACGTCTTAAAGATAACACACACGTCTTAAAGATAACACACACGTCTTAAAGATAACACACACGTCTTAAAGATAACACACACGTCTTAAAGATAACACACACGTCTTAAAGATAACACACACGTCTTAAAGATAACACACACGTCTTAAAGATAACACACACGTCTTAAAGATAACACACACGTCTTAAAGATACACACACGTCTTAAAGATAACACACACGTCTTAAAGATAACACACACGTCTTAAAGATAACACACACGTCTTAAAGATAACACACACGTCTTAAAGATAACACACACGTCTTAAAGATAACACACACGTCTTAAAGATAACACACACGTCTTAAAGATAACACACACGTCTTAAAGATAACACACACGTCTTAAAGATAACACACACGTCTTAAAGATAACACACACGTCTTAAAGATAACACACACGTCTTAAAGATAACACACACGTCTTAAAGATAACACACATGGCTTTAAGATAACACACAGGGCTTCAAGATAACACACATGGCTTTAAGATAACACACAGGGCTTCAAGATAACACACAGGGCTTTAAGATAACACACAGGGCTTCAAAATAACACACAGGGCTTCAAGATAACACACAGGGCTTCAAGATAACACGCAGAACTTCAAGATAACACGTAAGCCTATAGGATAACCCAGTAGACCTCTGAAATAACCCAACAGGCCCTATAGGATAAGCAAGTAGGCCTCTAATATAACCCAACAATCCTACAGGATAACCCCGTAGGCTTCTAACATAACTCAGCAGTCCTACAGAATAACCCAATAGGCCTCAGCTACTGGGTTATCCTGTAGGATTGTTCTCCAGGGACTCTGGAGAATCATCTAACATTCAGTACACGGACCCAGAGTGCCATTAACATTCAGTTCTACGTCCTTCTTCTCCCATTACTCTAAATGAGGTTCTTTGAGAACCTTTCACTATCGTTGTACAAGGTGTAGTGGGCAGTCTGGCCAAGTGATAGATGATGTTGTCTCAGAATATAGACACGAGGTATTGTTCTTTGCCAGTAGTATTGCGTGTGTTGGTCAGGGCAGGAGATCTGTAGTAATATCTTGAGGCATTGTTACTCAATGTGGATTCTTTTTTTTTATGAATTGTGTTAGTGAGTGACTGTGTAAGACCTAGTTTGACCTGGGAGGCTGAGATGTGACCTGGGAGGCTGAGGTGTGACCTGGGAGGCTGAGGTGTGACCTGGGAGGCTGAGGTGTGACCTGAGAGGTTGAAATATGACTTGGGAGGCTGAGGTGTGACCTGGTACTTGCAGGTGAGGGGCGTGTCGTTGAGGCCTGGTAGGGACGGAGGCCTGACTCCCGTGGGTCCAGCTATCGTCATCCCAGAGGCCTACACTGGTGAGTACACATCACCTCCTCCTACCTTCTAATCATGGAGGCTCTCTTTCTCCTCCAGTCTGTGATCAGTTAGGCTATTAGTGGTGACCTAGGCAGTGCCTCAGCCTGATCAGTCCTTTAATAACTATGAATAAAAGTCTTGTGATTTCACACACTCTGGGCTCTCAAGTCTCTGTACAACACTAAGTTGACCTGATACATGGATGTGTGAAAAACCATACCACGGGCGGGGATAGAACCCGCGATCAGAGACTCTCAAAACTCCAGACCGTCGCGACATGGATGTGTTCTTTCCATGGTTGTTACCATGGCCTTGTATTATTATTATTATTATTATTATTATTATTATTATTATTATTATTATTATTATTATTATTATTATTATTATTATTATTGATGGGGTACTGACGCCAGCCTGGGCCTTTCCTGCCCGTCCTTCAGGTTGGTTCGCTATAGTTACTAGCGAGGGTCACACTGCTCCATTCTTCTCTACAGTGGAACAAGTTGTCAGCAGTCAGGTGACCTTCTTCCTCACCCGCTACGATATTCCAGCCTACACTAACCTCCATGACGGTGAGACAACATCAAGTTATCCTTTACATTTGGAAGAGGTGGATGGGTAAGCCAAGGGAAGGTATCGGTCGTGTGACCCAAAGCTGCAGTGCCGGGTCATGTGACCGAGGTGGGTGTCTGGAAGCGCTGGTCCTGTTTCCTGACCTAATTAGTGATATGTGAGGATTAGGTTCAGTTATTCGTAGTGAAAATAAGAAGGCAAGAAAGAAGGAGCACTGTAATAGGCCTACTGGCCCATGCTAGGCAGGTCCACCTCACACCCACTCATGTACTTGTCTAACCTATTTTTAAAACGGTTCTTTGGACTGATCGAGAATTTGATTGTGTGCCTTAGAAATTTATATCAATCATTTTAGGCTAGTTTGGTAAGGCACATCATTGATAATGGTTACTTGTACCAGTTAATGAATCTCTAAATTGTATCTTGAAAGTAACTTCTCCTAAAATGCTAGACAGTTGCAACAGGCGATCTTAACACTGCTCAACAAGCCACGCGGGGGTGGAAATCTTTAGCTCTAGATCTTTCACACTCATGCGTCGTCAGGAGCTATGCAATGTCACTGTGACATGGGTTACCACTGATACCTTCTGCTTTCCCTCAGATAATTTCTCCTCTTATCTGTTGCTGTCTTGCAACATTGCATAGCTCCTGACGACGCACGAGACTGCGAAAGATCTAGAGCTAAATATTTCCGTCCCCGTGTGGCTTGTTTCGCATTCCTCTAAAATATGATATAAGGTACACAGTTTCTCTTTGGTGTTAAGAAATTCAGATAAAGTCTTCTTGTTCTTCTTTGTCTCGCTATTTCTGTATCGTTCAGCAAATTGTCTTTCCTTATAACATTTATTTTCCTATCTATTAACTCAAATTAAGCTCCTGGACAGAAGCAAGCAGTTCACTTGGGTTACAGTCGGTGCCTCTGACAGAATATAGTATTAGTTCTGGGTTAGCCACCTAGATGGCAGAGCGTCGGACTATAAATTTACAGACCGCGGTTCAAGCCTTTCGTCTACCTTTCTGCTTATTCACCTATCTACTTTTTGACCTCCTTTTGGTACTGCAGAAAGTGGTCGCACAACGTACCAGAAGACGGTGGTACAAAGCGGCCACGTGCTCAAGCTCCTGGGCATCTTCGAGGACCTCAACTCCAAGAAGACGAACAGTGGAGGCAGCCGGGCCCGCGATGCAACCTTCATCTTCCCTTGCAACAAATATGCCCAGTGTCTCAATTACAAGAACGAGGTAAGCAATGACTGCAGACAGTTTGCAACTAACCCACAGTCTAGGGAACACACTGCACGACCTTATGAGAGCTGCAGTATTTATTTCCGCTACTGTATAATAGGACGGTATAGTGGGACTGTATAGTGGGATGGTATAGTGGAATGGTATAGTGGGATGGTATAGTGGGACGGTATAGTGGTACGGTATAGTGGGACGGTATAGTGGGATGGTATAGTGGGATGGTATAGTGGGATGGTATAGTGGGACGGTATAGTGGTACGGTATAGTGGGACGGTATAGTGGGACGGTATAGTGGTACGGTATAGTGGGCCGGTATAGTGGGATGGTATAGTGGGATGGTATAGTGGAACGGTATTGTGGGTACTTGGGTGTTAATCGACTGGTGAGGGTCGCATCCTGGGACAAAACTGACCTAATTTGTCCGAAATGCTCAGCATAACAAGCGGCTTTCTATATACATAGTAGTATGTCATTGTTGTCAGCTAGGACTGTATACCTTGTACATGTACTTGTAGTAAATAAAGATATTATTATTATTATTATTATACTCATCCTGTGGGTGGTAGTCAAAACTTTACAGAGGTACATAATGGGTCCAGGAACTGTACCTCAACATTACAGAGGTACATAGTGGGTACAGGGACTCTACACCAACATTACAGAGGTACATAATGGGTCCAGGTACTCTACACCAACATTACAGAGGTACATAATGGGTCCAGGGACTCTACACCAACATTACAGAGGTACATAATGGGTCCAGGTACTCTACACCAACATTACAGAGGTACATAATGGGTCCAGGTACTCTACACCAACATTACAGAGGTACATAATGGGTCCAGGTACTCTACACCAACATTACAGAGGTACATAATGGGTCCAGGGACTCTACACCAACATTACAGAGGTACATAATGGGTCCAGGGACTCTACACCAACATTACAGAGGTACATAATGGGTCCAGGGACTCTACACCAACATTACAGAGGTACATAATGGGTCCAGGGACTCTACACCAACATTACAGAGGTACATAATGGGTCCAGGGACTCTACACCAACATTATAGAGGTACATAATGGGTCCAGGGACTCTACACCAACATTACAGAGGTACATAATGGGTCCAGGGACTCTACACCAACATTACAGAGGTACATAATGGGTCCAGGGACTCTACACCAACATTACAGAGGTACATAGTGGGTACAGGGACTCTACACCAACATTACAGAGGTACATAATGGGTCCAGGGACTCTACACCAACATTACAGAGGTACATAATGGGTCCAGGTACTCTACACCAACATTACAGAGGTACATAGTGGGTACAGGGACTCTACACCAACATTACAGAGGTACATAATGGGTCCAGGGACTCTACACCAACATTACAGAGGTACATAATGGGTCCAGGGACTCTACACCAACATTACAGAGGTACATAATGGGTACAGGGACTCTACACCAACATTACAGAGGTACATAATGGGTCCAGGGACTCTACACCAACATTACAGAGGTACATAATGGGTCCAGGGACTCTACACCAACATTACAGAGGTACATAATGGGTCCAGGGACTCTACACCAACATTACAGAGGTACATAATGGGTCCAGGGACTCTACACCAACATTACAGAGGTACATAATGGGTCCAGGGACTCTACACCAACATTACAGAGGTACATAATGGGTCCAGGGACTCTACACCAACATTACAGAGGTACATAATGGGTCCAGGGACTCTACACCAACATTACAGAGGTACATAATGGGTCCAGGGACTCTACACCAACATTACAGAGGTACATAATGGGTCCAGGGACTCTACACCAACATTACAGAGGTACATAATGGGTCCAGGGACTCTACACCAACATTACAGAGGTACATAATGGGTCCAGGGACTCTACACCAACATTACAGAGGTACATAATGGGTCCAGGGACTCTACACCAACATTACAGAGGTACATAATGGGTCCAGGGACTGGGCTGCAAAGTTTTGATAACTGAACAAGTTACGGTGGTAATGAACTATTTACATGTTTATATCTGGTTACAGTCGTAACGAGTTATTTATTCAGAAATGAATTAGGTCACCCGCACACAAGTTTAAGTGGTGGTGCGTTATTTACAGTTGACAAAGTCAGGGTATTTTTTCAGAGTGGCTGGGACAGCCTTGGGACTCAGATGCCATTTCTTCACGAGGAAAGAGTATTTTAAAAATAAGTGAACGGCGTTCTTCTCTTTCAGGTTGTGTTCTTGCCTTTCTCTACCACCGGTCGGTTCTATACGACGGCGCATAAGGCGAGCAAGAACCCAAGTCATGTGTACTTGATGGCTCACATTCTCAAGAACCACAAGTTACCCATCACCGTCCGCCTTGTGTGTGGCTACATGCCTCGTGTCCCGTGTAGCTTTACTGGTAGGTGGTCCCTTGTAGCTTTGCTGGTAGGTGGGCCCTTGTAGCTTTACTGGTAGGTGGTCCATTGTAGCTTTACTGGTAGGTGGTCCATTGTAGTTTTACTGGTAGGTGGGCCCTTGTAGCTTCACTGGTAGGTGATCATTTGTAGTTTAACTGGTAGGTGGTCCCTTGCAGGTGGCTGCCTTGCAGGTGGCTGCCTTGCAGGTGGCTGCCTTGTAGGTGGCTACCATGTAGGTGGCTACCTTGTATGTGGTTCATTTAAAGTGTAATTATAATCAGTTTTGTGATTGTCAGTATTTTATATTTAGTTTGTGAGGTATTAGGTGGTTGCTTAACTGTGAGTTGTCTCACTACCTCAGGTGTGCTGAGACTGGAGCAGGCACAGAAAGAGGCAGTGATCCTGGCCTGCACCATGACCAACGAGGCTCAAGCTACTCTCTTCGAGATCGACGTGTCGTCCAACTTTGTCTTGACGCCCGTTAAGGACCCGATGTTCCCCAAGACGCCCATCTTCCTGAAGACCGTCTCCTATTGTGAGGACGAGGCCGACGCCTGGAGAAGGCAGATCAAGGTGGGGGTCGACTGGATCCTCTAGTACAATGGTTTCCAAACTGGGGGTCACGGACCCCTGGTGGTATTGTTCTTCCAGCGTAAATTTCAACTAAAACTACAGTTATTAACATAAAAATGGTTTTGAAAATTGACGAGTTGAAGAATGATATTTTTGTGCAGTATTTGGGAATCTTTATTGAGGAAACTTCCCCCCAGCCAATGGACTGATTCCCTCAGACTATTCCTCATCTTCCACCGTTCTTCTCTGCATTGGACTGAAGAAACCACTGGCTGGCGAAACGTTTCCTCAGTAAATATTCCCAAATGTTGCACAAGTCTCTCATTCTTCAATTATTAACATGTAGCACGGTGAGGTGAACGAAAAATTGTGAGAGTAAAAACGTTGGGAAGCACCGTAACTTGTCCTAATCTACTAATCAAAAGTCCTCCTTCAACTCTCTGAACTTCTACATTGATGCTTGTTCACCTGAAGACTCTAGCAGCAACATTTTAGCGCTTAGTTTTGATTGCAATACTACTACTACTAATAATAGCAGCAACATTAATATTATTGGTCTTTGAATGTCTGAGAGTCCTCTGATTATCTTCTGGTTCTCTTACTGTGTCTGTTATGTCATGCTGTTGTTTTAGCATTATTATATCAGCATCATTGTTACTCACAGTGTACAGTTATTAGTTTGTTGTTACCTTGTTTGTTGTGTCGGTAAAACCTGACACATCTGTGGCATAAGATAAACCATTCAGTGGTACTGGTACAATGGTGGAGGCATTTAACAGTGCCTACACTATGATGAAGGCGCTACAGTACGGTTTCTGAAAACATGTGATGTTGGACTAGTCACAGGTTCAGTAGTCTGAGTGGAAAAGCTTACATATCAAGTTTGGTTAAAACGATATCAAATCATTCACTAATATATCAGTCGTCTCTTAGGACATATCTACTGATGTTATACCAACACTTGCGCCTGAAATATCACATGTTCTTTATTCTATATTTTAGCAATAGCTGATGCAATGTCTGTTAAGTCATTCATTTTCAATACGCAATCCAGCACAAACGTTGAAACTAAAAATTGTCATTTTGATGTGAAATGTATGTTTTATTTTCCATTAGAGTGCTTATGTACAATATATTATCTGTTACTGGTATTTCCTGTTTATAAACCACAGGTTGGTGATGCTGGTAGGTCTGATATGAACTTGTAACATGCTGCAAACTCCTTCAGATTTCTTTGCTCCTTAAATAAAAATTTTCTCTCTCACCACTGCAGGTAACACATCACGTGACAGAGAAGAGATCTAAATCCCTGAGTCGAAGTGACAAGTTCTTGGAGCAACCTCGGCCTGGGAGCTTCGCCCTTCTGATCGACCATGACCGTAAGAAGGTAAGAGGGCGAGACAAGTCAAGGGAGCGACTGGCTGGCCTCCGCATCAGGGATACAACACCAGACAAGAGCAAGGAAAACATATTTCGCAACACAAGTTTAGAGAGGTTGCCTGAGAGAATTAAAGTCAGGCTGAGAGACAAGAGTAAAGATAAACAGCAGGAAAGAATTAAAGTCAAGCTGCACGGTATACACGAAGTTAAGCTGGACAGAAGCGCAGACAAACCGCAAGATAGATCTGCTAACAAGGTGAACAAGGAGGACCAAGACCAGAGGAAAGTGTCGAAGCAAAACACATACATCTTTCAGAACGGACGAAGTACCAAGGTCCAGGAGAAACAGCAGGAGGCGGATGCAGTGAGCAGACTTGACAAATCGTTAGAAAGTCTGGACTACTCGAGAGTCGTTGACGACATTAGCCCAGTACGAGGCGGTGAGGACGAAGAACAACACTACGCAGAGATCTGTGAGCATATCAGCAAGAAGAGTGGCGTCTCGGGCAAGAAAGATGTCCATAAATGCGAGAAAAGAAAATCTATAGGGGATAGAGACAGCTTCGCCCATGATCCTCAATCCAGTGACAATTTGTGCTTCACTCTCTTGAAAAAAGACATTGGTGGCTACTACGTGAAGATCCCAGGCTTCGAAGTCCCTAAGGATGACTTCGAGCCTGGGACACACAGTGACCAAAACAGGAGTTACGATTCCCTATGTTAGACATTCACTAGTATTATTCGTTTAAGTATTTTATACCTGTTCCACACGTGTTATTCACCGTCTCGTCGTACAGTGCAAGATTTCAACGACAGACCTAGAACGAGACTGCGTCAGTGTACACTGGGTATCACGCTAAGTTTTATCTGACAGTGAAACTGATACGCTGAGTGAAGCACTTGTGCTGGCAAGTAAATTTGTTAACTTGTTCATGGTACCATAAAATAAAGCTATAATACGGCTGTGTTTTGAGTAGGGGCATATACATAATTGTAATATGGGAACATATTACAATTATCTATACAAAAATATAGCCTAAGCATGTGTTAGTGTGGTCTGATAATATAGAGGTCGAGTAGACCGATAGTATATAAACAAGTCATAGACTGCAGGTTATGGTATTTGTAAAAACGTTTCATCCACTAGGAACTATATTGATAAAGTCCCTGGTGAGCGAAATGTCTTCACAATAAAATGCCATAACCCGCATTGCGTTTTCTTTAACAGGTATTACTTAGGGTGGGAGGAAAATGACTTCTTTTAAGTCTGCTCAAGGGACTTCAGGGAGAAAAAGTCTGCTCAAAGAAACACACTGTAAATGTCCACACCTGGGAAACTTTGGAACAAGAAAGGAAAACAAAGTTTGATACATGCTTTTATAAGTAAATTCACAGCCTCTGTGTTGGAATGCGTCAAGTTGCAAAGGAGGACAAAATAAACCTCGTGTACTGATAAACCAGGATTTCAAATACGTTGAATATAAACCGGGAAGATATATCTGGAAGATGTCAGTCTGCTAGACGGTATAAGCTACATTACCGTTTTCCTGCCTTCTTAATAAACCTATTTATTCTGATTGGTTAGGTAGATAACTCTGCCACTTGCAAATGCACGTTATCCATGAGTCAAAGATAACAGTTGCAGTGCAACTTCCGTTGACACGAGTTCTGAGAACTAAGCTGTGAAAATAAGGTTTGATCTCCTTCAGCCAAGTGTTAAACACTTTATGATGAGATCTGTCAGCGTAGCACTCAGCTCGTGTGACAAGCGATACCACAAATGACTGAACTTGTGTGACGCTAGAGGGCTTTCCGTGAGTTTAAGACCGCCAGAGACTGGTGTCTGTACCAGGACAAAAAATGAAAATACTAGCCTCTTTACTTAATGTAAAGTATTACGCCCATAACACGGAATCAATAATATTTCAATTCTAAATCAGGCATTAGATTAAACTCTCAGTAAACATACTCTAAGAGATAAGTTCTAGCTGCTTAGGTATGGAAAGAATGAAGAACTAAAAAGGGACACTGTATACATAAGTCAAGAGGATTGTCAAATAGAACGCAAGGAACACTTGAATGTCTTCGGAATAATTATGTCAACTCTTGGGCCAGTATATGGTATCCGATCGTGTAAGAATCGGCCTTAACACTTACATGTGGTATTGAGGATCGGCGTCAAGAGAAGCCGATCCTAACCTTTATTGAAGAATTTAGTGATATGTTACTCTCAATACCACTTCGAGTATATTTGAATGTTTATATAATGTGGATGTTTATATCATGTGAACGTTTATATCATGTAAATGTTTTATATCTTGTGAATGTTTATATCATGTGAATGTTTATATCATGTGAATGTTTATATCATGTGTGTATACGAGTGCGTGTGTTCATACTATAAATTGATATATTAGTGTACTCTCGTGGCCATCTGTAATTACGAAATCTAAAACGTAACCACTGTACTAATGACGCCATCTGTGGCAGCTAATTCATCTACATAAAAAGTTATAACAAAATATCAACTATGTCAATAAACTTAATACCGAAAAAAAATACTGTGAAATTTTCTCATTTGAACCTTTACTGGTATAAACTAAAATTACATTCATAGTATTTTTTCATCTGTCTAATTGCAAAAAAAAAAAAGGCGCATGTAAATCTTATTTGCACTAGAGGGGCAATTCACGGTGGCTCTGTGGGAGAGGTTTTCGAATCGAACCCAGGTTCACAGTGAAGCGAACCGGGGTTTGATTTCCATGGAAAGACCTGCCTTGCTTACCTATCTCCCAGCATGTGGGTTGACGTCTTAGGTAATGGAGAGTGTCAGGAAACTCTAGCGGAGGTGAGTAATACAGCTGGATTTTAACGTGTTATCTTGGCCTGTTAACCCTCCTGTGTTATCCTGGTCTGTTGACTTTCCTGTGTTATCCCAGTCTGTTATCCTGGTCTTTTGACTCTCCTGTGTTATCCTGATCTGTTAACCCTACTGTGTTATCCTGGTCTGTTAATCCTCCTGCGTTATCCTGGTCTGTTAATCCTCCTGTGTTATTCTGGTCTGTTAATCTTCCTGTGTTATCCTGATCTGTTAACCCTACTGTGTTATTCTGGTCTGTTAATCTTCCTGTGTTATCCTGGTCTGTTAACCCTTGTAGTATATTAACCTTCTTGTGTTATCCTGGTCCATTAACTCTCCTACCCTTGTGGGTTTAGCGCTTAGTTATGATTAAAATAATAACATTAACTCTCCTGGGGTAACAATAACAAAACAAGAACATTTAAAACATTCTCTGCAGACATCGCTATCAGTTTAGTAACCTCCACGGTAATAAACTTGGTGATAAATACCTGAGGTTTGGATTGTTAGATATCAGGTTAGTCGACTGCGCAAGGGTCATTGAAACTGCGTGTCACCTGGGTACCATCAGTCAAGAATAATCCCGCAGGCAGGGATTAAATTGTATACAAGTACTAGGAGATACACAGCTCGAGGTGTATATACCCTTAGAGATGCGTACCTCCTGGTCAAGAATTTTGTATATACAGAGAGGTGCATGTCTTGTGGTGTATAGCCCTATTTATGGGATGGTTTTCTTGACTGGTGGTGAATGTTATATGTAGTCTTAAAACCCATCAACTCTACTGGCTTCTCTGCAGATTTCAAGGCCTGGGGAAAGCCGGTTGCTGACTCAGGTAGGGTAGGGTGTTTGGGTATCTGGCTCCGCGAGGATTTTAATAATAATAATAATAATAATCTTTATATCTACAAGTACATGTACAAGGTATACAGTCCTAGCTGACATCAATGACATACTACAATATAGAAAGCCCCTTGTTATGCAGAGCATTTCGGGCAAATTAGGTAAATTTTGTCCCCAGGATGCGACCCACACCAGCTGACTAATACCCAAGTACCTAATTTACTGATGGGTGAACATGGACAACAGGTGTTTTTTAAGGAAACATGTCCTAATGTTTCCACACGTACTAGGGATCGAACCATGGTCATGTCGACGTACAGGGCAATGAACAGGCAGACACTGCTGTGCGGTCAGCAGTATATGACCTACCAATTTCCTATCGAGGTGTTCCATTTCTGGACTATTTTGCTGCAATAGCTACCCACCTTCGCACCCGTTGGCAACAACGTTGGTCAACTCTGCTCGGTAACAAACTTCATTCTATTAAACCAAGCATAGGTTACTGGCCGTCTTCTTGTCATCGATGCCGAAGTTGGAGACCACTCTCTCCGCCTTCGCATTGGCCACACTCGTACTTACTCATGGTATCTCATGAGAGGCACCTGTTCCTCTCGTGAGCAGTGTCAAGTTCCAGTATCGATTAGCCACATTCTGTTAGACTGCCCTCTCTATCAACGAGCACGCAGAATTTACCTCCAACGTCGTCTTCGTTCTCCTACTCTCTCTTTACCTTCCCTTCTTGCTGATGGACCCTCCTTTAACCTGACTCTCTCATTGACTTCTTGACAACGACTGATTTACTCCACAAACTCTGATGATACTTTTCGCACTCCCCTCAGCCCTTTCTGGTTCAGTCTCTTGCTGCCCTTTACCCTTTCACCATCCACTGCCCCGCTGTTATCCGTAACCTGTTGCTCATCCATCTCCCTTTTGCCACCTGATGCCCTCGCTTCCTTCCTGCCCTGCAGCGCTGTATAGTCCTTGTGGCTTAGCGCTTCTTTTTGATTATAATAATAATAATAATGAACCTCACCGTGTGAGCTGAGTGCACTACCAATCGAGCAAGGGAGTACACCTGACGTCATTAAGAAACACATGTTCCCGTCTTGACGTAATTAAGACATAGTTTCGACGTTTATATTCCTAAAGGAAACCTCATTTCCTTTCCAATTCACGTCCAGATTTGGGCAATAAATTTTTTTGTACCGGACTTCAGGAAAGCCGTATTTAATACTGGGTGAGCTGTAGTGGCCCTTTTAAACCCCCACCAAAGCAATAGTTTACACGAGGGTAAAGGGGTGTTCTTCAGATACTCGCTGAAAGTTTACTTAACCCCTCTCTTCAGGGTAAAGTACACTTTACTGAGAGTAAAAACAGTTTAGGCAAGACCTGTCAGGATAGTAATGAAAGTACCTGAAAGAGGGAAAGACAAGACTAACAATGGAGGAGACACAAACTCACTCTGGCTCAGGTGAGCAATTTTTACCGCCAAATTTTTTTTAAAATGGGGA
>NC_069466.1:29951194-29968822 GCF_026875155.1 Cherax quadricarinatus | reverse complement strand
GCATATTGTTGCAAGGGAAGATGAAGGTTGCATCGCGGGCCCGGCTGCCTCCACTGTTCGTCTTCTTGGAGTTGAGGTCCTCGAAGATGCCCAGGAGCTTGAGCACGTGGCCGCTTTGTACCACCGTCTTCTGGTACGTTGTGCGACCACTTTCTGCAGTAGCAAAAGGAGGTCAAAAATTAGATAGGTGAATAAGCAGAAAGGTAGACGAAAGGCTTGAACCGCGGTCCGTAAATTTCTAGTCCGACGCTCTGCCATCTAGGTGGCTAACCCAGAACTAATACTATATTCTGTCAGAGGCACCGACTGTAACCCAAGTGAACTGCTTGCTTCTGTCCAGGAGCTTAATTTGAGTTAATAGATAGGAAAATAAATGTTATAAGGAAAGACAATTTGCTGAACGATACAGAAATAGCGAGACAAAGAAGAACAAGAAGACTTTATCTGAATTTCTTAACACCAAAGAGAAACTGTGTACCTTATATCATATTTTAGAGGAATGCGAAACAAGCCACACGGGGACGGAAATATTTAGCTCTAGATCTTTCGCAGTCTCGTGCGTCGTCAGGAGCTATGCAATGTTGCAAGACAGCAACAGATAAGAGGAGAAATTATCTGAGGGAAAGCAGAAGGTATCAGTGGTAACCCATGTCATAGTGACATTGCATAGCTCCTGACGACGCATGAGTGTGAAAGATCTAGAGCTAAAGATTTCCACCCCCGCGTGGCTTGTTGAGCAGTGTTAAGATCGCCTGTTTGCAACTGTCTAGCATTTTAGGAGAAGTTACTTTCAAGATACAATTTAGAGATTCATTAACTGGTACAAGTAACCATTATCAATGATGTGCCTTACCAAACTAGCCTAAAATGATTGATATAAATTTCTAAGGCACACAATCAAATTCTCGATCAGTCCAAAGAACCGTTTTAAAAATAGGTTAGACAAGTACATGAGTGGGTGTGAGGTGGACCTGCCTAGCATGGGCCAGTAGGCCTATTACAGTGCTCCTTCTTTCTTGCCTTCTTATTTTCACTACGAATAACTGAACCTAATCCTCACATATCACTAATTAGGTCAGGAAACAGGACCAGCGCTTCCAGACACCCACCTCGGTCACATGACCCGGCACTGCAGCTTTGGGTCACACGACCGATACCTTCCCTTGGCTTACCCATCCACCTCTTCCAAATGTAAAGGATAACTTGATGTTGTCTCACCGTCATGGAGGTTAGTGTAGGCTGGAATATCGTAGCGGGTGAGGAAGAAGGTCACCTGACTGCTGACAACTTGTTCCACTGTAGAGAAGAATGGAGCAGTGTGACCCTCGCTAGTAACTATAGCGAACCAACCTGAAGGACGGGCAGGAAAGGCCCAGGCTGGCGTCAGTACCCCATCAATAATAATAATAATAATAATAATAATAATAATAATAATAATAATAATAATAATACAAGGCCATGGTAACAACCATGGAAAGAACACATCCATGTCGCGACGGTCTGGAGTTTTGAGAGTCTCTGATCGCGGGTTCTATCCCCGCCCATGGTATGGTTTTTCACACATCCATGTATCAGGTCAACTTAGTGTTGTACAGAGACTTGAGAGCCCAGAGTGTGTGAAATCACAAGACTTTTATTCATAGTTATTAAAGGACTGATCAGGCTGAGGCACTGCCTAGGTCACCACTAATAGCCTAACTGATCACAGACTGGAGGAGAAAGAGAGCCTCCATGATTAGAAGGTAGGAGGAGGTGATGTGTACTCACCAGTGTAGGCCTCTGGGATGACGATAGCTGGACCCACGGGAGTCAGGCCTCCGTCCCTACCAGGCCTCAACGACACGCCCCTCACCTGCAAGTACCAGGTCACACCTCAGCCTCCCAAGTCATATTTCAACCTCTCAGGTCACACCTCAGCCTCCCAGGTCACACCTCAGCCTCCCAGGTCACACCTCAGCCTCCCAGGTCAAACTAGGTCTTACACAGTCACTCACTAACACAATTCATAAAAAAAAAGAATCCACATTGACTAACAATGCCTCAAGATATTACTACAGATCTCCTGCCCTGACCAACACACGCAATACTACTGGCAAAGAACAATACCTCGTGTCTATATTCTGAGACAACATCATCTATCACTTGGCCAGACTGCCCACTACACCTTGTAGAACGATAGTGAAAGGTTTTCAAAGAACCTCATTTAGAGTAATGGGAGAAGAAGGACGTAGAACTGAATGTTAATGGCACTCTGGGTCCGTGTACTGAATGTTAGATGATTCTCCAGAGTCCCTGGAGAACAATCCTACAGGATAACCCAGTAGCTGAGGCCTATTGGGTTATTCTGTAGGACTGCTGAGTTATGTTAGAAGCCTACGGGGTTATCCTGTAGGATTGTTGGGTTATATTAGAGGCCTACTTGCTTATCCTATAGGGCCTGTTGGGTTATTTCAGAGGTCTACTGGGTTATCCTATAGGCTTACGTGTTATCTTGAAGTTCTGCGTGTTATCTTGAAGCCCTGTGTATTATCTTAAAGCCCTGTGTGTTATTTTGAAGCCCTGTGTGTTATCTTAAAGCCCTGTGTGTTATCTTGAAGCCATGTGTGTTATCTTAAAGCCATGTGTGTTATCTTTAAGACGTGTGTGTTATCTTTAAGACGTGTGTGTTATCTTTAAGACGTGTGTGTTATCTTTAAGACGTGTGTGTTATCTTTAAGACGTGTGTGTTATCTTTAAGACGTGTGTGTTATCTTTAAGACGTGTGTGTTATCTTTAAGACGTGTGTGTTATCTTTAAGACGTGTGTGTTATCTTTAAGACGTGTGTGTTATCTTTAAGACGTGCGTGTTATCATTAAGACGTGTGTGTTATCTTTAAGACGTGTGTGTTATCTTTAAGCCATGTGTGTTATCTTTAAGACGTGTGTGTTATCTTTAAGACGTGTGTGTTATCTTTAAGACGTGTGTGTTATCTTTAAGACGTGTGTGTTATCTTTAAGCCATGTGTGTTATCTTTAAGACGTGTGTGTTATCTTTAAGACGTGTGTGTTATCTTTAAGCCATGTGTGTTATCTTTAAGACGTGTGTGTTATCTTTAAGACGTGTGTGTTATCTTTAAGACGTGTGTGTTATCTTTAAGACGTGTGTGTTATCTTTAAGACGTGTGTGTTATCTTTAAGCCATGTGTGTTATCTTTAAGACGTGTGTGTTATCTTTAAGACGTGTGTGTTATCTTTAAGGACGTGTGTGTTATCTTTAAGACGTGTGTGTTATCTTTAAGACGTGTGTGTTATCTTTAAGACGTGTGTGTTATCTTTAAGACGTGTGTGTTATCTTTAAGACGTGTGTGTTATCTTTAAGACGTGTGTGTTATCTTTAAGACGTGTGTGTTATCTTTAAGACGTGTGTGTTATCTTTAAGACGTGTGTGTTATCTTTAAGACGTGTATGTTATCTTTAAGACGTGTGTGTTATCTTTAAGACGTGTGTGTTATCTTTAAGACGTGTGTGTTATCTTTAAGACGTGAGTGTTATCTTTAAGACGTGTGTGTTATCTTTAAGACGTGTGTGTTATCTTTAAGACGTGTGTGTTATCTTTAAGACGTGTATGTTATCTTTAAGACGTGTGTGTTATCTTTAAGACGTGTGTGTTATCTTTAAGACGTGTGTGTTATCTTTAAGACGTGTGTGTTATCTTTAAGACGTGTGTGTTATCTTTAAGACGTGTGTGTTATCTTTAAGACGTGTGTGTTATCTTTAAGACGTGTGTGTTATATTTAAGACGTGTGTGTTATCTTTAAGACGTGTGTGTTATCTTTAAGACGTGTGTGTTATCTTTAAGACGTGTATGTTATCTTTAAGACGTGTGTGTTATCTTTAAGACGTGTGTGTTATCTTTAAGACGTGTGTGTTATCTTTAAGACGTGTGTGTTATCTTTAAGACGTGTGTGTTATCATTAAGACGTGTGTGTTATCTTTAAGACGTGTGTGTTATCTTTGAAACATGGTGATTGAGTCAAAAGTTTCTGTAGCTATGTAGTAGATTGTGAGGTCATTCTAGAAACCTGTTAGTCATTCTAGAAATTTGTTGGTCGTTCTAGAAACCTGTTGGTCATTCTAGAAATTTGTTGGTCGTTCTAGAAACCTATTGGCCATTCTAGAAACCTGTTAGTCATTCTAGAAATTTGTTGGTCGTTCTAGAAACCTGTTGGTCATTCTAGAAACCTGTTAGTCATTCTAGAAATTTGTTGGTCGTTCTAGAAACCTGTTGGTCGTTCTAGAAACCTATTGGCCATTCTAGAAACCTGTTAGTCATTCTAGAAATTTGTTGGTCGTTCTAGAAACCTGTTGGTCATTCTAGAAATTTGTTGGTCGTTCTAGAAACCTATTGGCCATTCTAGAAACCTGTTAGTCATTCTAGAAATTTGTTGGTCGTTCTAGAAACCTGTTGGTCATTCTAGAAATTTGTTGGTCGTTCTAGAAACCTATTGGCCATTCTAGAAACCTGTTAGTCATTCTAGAAATTTGTTGGTCGTTCTAGAAACCTGTTGGTCATTCTAGAAATTTGTTGGTCGTTCTAGAAACCTATTGGCCATTCTAGAAACCTGTTAGTCATTCTAGAAATTTGTTGGTCGTTCTAGAAACCTGTTGGTCATTCTAGAAATTTGTTGGTCGTTCTAGAAACCTATTGGCCATTCTAGAAACCTGTTAGTCATTCTAGAAATTTGTTGGTCGTTCTAGAAACCTGTTGGTCATTCTAGAAATTTGTTGGTCGTTCTAGAAACCTATTGGCCATTCTAGAAACCTGTTAGTCATTCTAGAAATTTGTTGGTCGTTCTAGAAACCTGTTAGTCATTCTAGAAATTTGTTGGTCGTTCTAGAAACCTGTTAGTCATTCTAGAAATTTGTTGGTCGTTCTAGAAACCTGTTGGTCATTCTAGAAATTTGTTGGTCGTTCTAGAAACCTATTGGCCATTCTAGAAACCTGTTAGTCATTCTAGAAATTTGTGGTCGTTCTAGAAACCTGTTGGTCATTCTAGAAATTTGTTGGTCGTTCTAGAAACCTATTGGCCATTCTAGAAACCTGTTAGTCATTCTAGAAATTTGTTGGTCGTTCTAGAAACCTGTTGGTCATTCAAGAAATTTGTTGGTCGTTCTAGAAACCTATTGTCATTCTAGAAACCTGTTAGTCATTCTAGAATTTGTTGGTCGTTCTAGAAACCTGTTGGTCATTCTAGAAATTTGTTGGTCGTTCTAGAAACCTATTGGTCATTCTAGAAACCTGTTAGTCATTCTAGAAATTTGTTGGTCGTTCTAGAAACCTGTTGGTCATTCTAGAAATGTTGTTGGTCGTTCTAGAACCTATTGGGCATTCTAGAACCTGTTAGTCATTCTAAATTTGTTTGGTCGTTCTAGAAACCTGTTGGTCATTCTAGAAATTTGTTGGTCGTTCTAGAAACCTATTGGCCATTCTAGAAACCTGTTAGTCATTCTAGAAATTTGTTGGTCGTTCTAGAAACCTGTTGGTCATTCTAGAAATTTGTTGGTCGTTCTAGAAAACCTATTGGCCATTCTAGAAACCTGTTAGTCATTCTAGAAATTTGTTGGTCGTTCTAGAAACCTGTTGGTCATTCTAGAATTGCTGGTCGTTCTAGAAACCTGTTGGTCATTCTAGAGATCTATTAGTCAGTCTACAGACCTGCTGTCATTCTGGCGGCCTGGTGGTCATTCTGGCAGACCTGTTGGTTATTCTAGATACCTGATAGTCATTCTAAATACCTTCTGGTCATTCTAGAGACCTGTTGGTCATTTTAGAGACCTGTTGGTCATTCTAAAGATCTGTTGGTCATTCTGGTGGCCTGTTAGTTATTCTAGAGACCTGTTGGTCAGTCTACAGACCTGCTGGTCATTCTAGAGACCTGTTGGTCAGTCTACAGACCTGCAGGTCATTCTAGAGACCTGTTGGTCAGTCTACAGACCTGCAGGTCATTCTAGAGACCTGTTGGTCAGTCTACAGACCTGCAGGTCATTCTAAAGACCTGTTGGTCAGTCTACAGACCTGCAGGTCATTCTAGAGACCTGTTGGTCAGTCTACAGACCTGCAGGTCATTCTAGAGACCTGTTGGTCAGTCTACAGACCTGCAGGTCATTCTAGAGACCTGTTGGTCAGTCTACAGACCTGCAGGTCATTCTAAAGACCTGTTGGTCAGTCTACAGACCTGCAGGTCATTCTAGAGACCTGTTGGTCAGTCTACAGACCTGCAGGTCATTCTAGAGACCTGTTGGTCAGTCTACAGACCTGCTGGCCATTCTAGAGACCTGTTGGTCAGTCTACAGACCTGCAGGTCATTCTAGAGACCTGTTGGTCAGTCTACAGACCTGCAGGTCATTCTAGAGACCTGTTGGTCAGTCTACAGACCTGCAGGTCATTCTAGAGACCTGTTGGTCAGTCTACAGACCTGCAGGTCATTCTAGAGACCTGTTGGTCAGTCTACAGACCTGCAGGTCATTCTAAAGACCTGTTGGTCAGTCTACAGACCTGCAGGTCATTCTAGAGACCTGTTGGTCAGTCTACAGACCTGCAGGTCATTCTAGAGACCTGTTGGTCAGTCTACAGACCTGCTGGCCATTCTAGAGACCTGTTGGTCAGTCTACAGACCTGCTGGTCATTCTGGTAGTGCATGTGACTAGAAAGTACATATGAACATTCGTTGCGACTGGATGGTTGAAATTCTCAAAAAATATAACTGAGAAAAATACGTAATGTGTATAAGACTTAAGGTTGTGCACTGACCTTAGTTGAGGTGTAGTTGGTGTATAGCAGCAGTGGGCGTGAGAGGTCCAGCCCCGGCGGGGCGGTGGGCGTGTGCAGGTGGGCGGCCAGGGGTAGTTTGTGGAGACGCAGCAAGTTCTTCGGGGTTAGGGCGCCTCCTGCGGCCAGCGAGTGCGGCCATACCCCTGACACCCGCCCGCATGAGGACCCCGAAGAGTGGGAGGTGGACATTGCGGCTGCGGCTGTTATAGGGATGGCGGGCGTCCGCAGGGGCTGCGACCCACCATCCTACCTGCGGGAGTGCACCCTGGGTGTTCTGGGGAGGGCGGTGAGGGAGACAGAGATAACAGAAACAGAGGGAGATAATGGAGACAGAAAGAGATAATGAAAAAAGCTAATAAGATAAGGAAGAGGCAGCAGGAGAGGCACTAACAATTCCTCTGCTGACAGTGTGGCGGGTACTGTAATAATAAAGTGCAAGGTTCTCCTCACACCCCCCCTAATATCTCTCTCGACGTTAAATGCTTTTACAAATGAGGGAGAACATATCATACTTAAACAACTAAACACACGTTACAACATTCCCAATATCTTGTTCTCATTCTTTCACTTACAAGTTCAAACCACCCATCATTAAGACACCCATTTAAGGCCGCGTAACATTTATTCAGCTTTTGTAAAAAAAATATATATATATATATATATATATATATATATATATAAACTAGGAAAAAATAAATTCTTGGCCTTGACAGAGAATATTTCTGCCGCTGTTGTTGTGGAGACAGAAGGCAATTATAGCGTCTGACAGGTGACAGGAGGTGATGACATGCGTCTACCCTGAAGACGACCCACCACACTGTAAGGTCGCCGGCTACCACCTTAGCGTCCTCAACGAACCACCCTGATGGACGTCTGAGTCAGACGAGTTTTTCTGACGAGTGAAGACACTTCGATCACCCTCGGCCAGTTGTAAACTAGCGTCTACCTTATTTCAACCCTTCTTAATAAGCGTACATGAGAACATAAGAAAGAAAGAACACTGAAACAGACCTAACGGCCCTTAGTAGGCAAGTCCTTCTCAAATCCAAACCCACTAACAAAAATATTGAGCAGTGAGAGGTGTGAGAGGCTGGTGGTTCTTCACAGTGGGAGGACCAACGCCTCGCCAGGTCTTTCCTCATCAACACGTCAACAAAAATCTCGTTTTACCCATCCGGAAAAGTTACTCCTAGCGTTGCCATGGTAATGAAAGAAAGGACAAATGGGTAGCGTGGTATTTGTTACAGATACCCAGGTGTGTGCGGTATAATGCCGGGTTACTACGTTTTTTTTTCCTTTTAAAACAGTTTACAAAGTACGAAGGTACGGGTTTGGGACGACTGGGAGAAGAGAGTAGGGTGGAAATATGAAATGATTTTTAAATCCCGACAAGTTTTTAAGAAAGACCTTGCAAAATTAGGTGTGTGTGGTGGTGTGTGTGTGGGGTTGTGTGTGGGTGTGTGTGTGTGTGGTGTGTGTGTGTGTTGGTGTGTTTGTGTGTGTGTTGTGTGTTGGTTTGGTGTTGTGTTTTTGTGTGTTTTGGTGTGGTGTGTGGTGTTGTGTGTGTGTGTGGTGTGGTGTGTGTGTGTGTGTTTGTGTGTGTGTGTGTCTTTTTTGGGGTTGCGGGGGTCCGAGTCACAGTCCTGGCCCGCCTTTCTCTGGTCGTGTGTGTAATGGGGAAAGGTCAGGAGAGTGAAAGAATGAACGCAAAAAGGTGGATGGGAAGGGGGATGACGGTAGGGGGGAGAGAGAGAAGAGAAAGGGGGAGAGAGAAGAGAGAGAAAGAGAGAGAGAGAGAGGAAGGAGAGAGAGAGAGAGTCAGTGTGGGGAGGGGAAACAACGAGGTGCAGCCAAGTAGCGGAACTGAAAAACAGAAATATATGAATATTTTTTTTTAAAAATATGTAAAAAAATTTGGCAAATTTTTAAAAAAAAAGAAAAATTGGGAAAACGGTCCAGTGGGACCTGCCAAGCCGGTCCAGTGGGCCTGCCTAGCAGGCCCAGTAGGCCCTGCCTGCAGGTCCGTGGCCCCTGCCTACACGGTCCAGTAGGCCCTGTACAGGTCCATAGGCCTCCCCTACCGGTCCGTAGGACCTGCCTAGCACGGCCCCAGTGGAATGCCTAGATGGTCCAGTAGGACCTGCTAGCCTTCCAGTAGGCCCTGCCTAGCACGGTCCAGTAGGACCTGCCTAACGGCCCATGGGCCCCTGCCTAGCACGGTCCAGTGGACCTCCCTAGCACGGCCCATAGGCCCCTGCAGGGTCCAGTTGGACCTCCCTTTTGCCGGTCCAGTAGACTCCTAGCCGGTCCGTGGGACCTCCCTACACGGTCCATGGGACCTCCCTAGCAGGGTCCGTAGGACTTGCCAGCACGGTCGTAGGACCTCCCTAGACGGCCAGTAGGACTTGCCTAGCAGGTCCGTAGGACGCCTACAGGGGCCCGTAGACCTGCCTGCAGGGTCCGTAGGCTGCCTACATTTCCCCGTAGGACCCCCTAGCAGGGCCAGTAGGCCTCCCAGCACGGTCCGTAGGCCCCTGCCTAGACGGCCCCAGTAGGACCCCCTAGCACGGTCCGTAGGCCCTGCCTAGCACGGCCGTGGGCCTGTAGCACGGTCCCATGGGACCGCCTAGACGGTCCAGTGGGGACCTGCCAGCACGGCCCCAGGGGGGACCTGCTATGTAGGGGGCCATTATTCTGGTGCAGAGTTTCTTCGTTAATAATAATAATAATAATAAAAAAAAATAATAATAATAATAGCTTAATTTCCAAGTCATATACAAGGTATACGTCCTACTGCTCAATGACTACTACTATAAAAGAAACCCGCTGTTATGCTGGCATTTGGGGCCCAAATTAGGTAAAATTTTTGTCCCAGGAGCCACCATACCGGTCCCCATTTTACTGCAGGAAAAAGGGGAGAGCAGGTCCCCCAAAACCAGCTTAAACTTCGCGAGTAGATATGATAATGGGTACAATACGAAAAGTTGAAAAGTGGTTCTTCTCGAGACGAGGGGAAAAGCAGAGGCAGTAGAGTTTAAAGATTGTAATCAGTCCTCAGTCTGGAGAAGAGTTTGCATTAGTAAAGCTTCCCCTGTTCCAGACTAGGGGAAAACTTTCCCCGGGCTGGGGGACTGATTACTAGTCTTTAACTCTTGCCTCTGCTGCCTCCTTTTACTGGGACTGTAGTACCTACGTGTGGGGTAAAATCGTTTTCAAAATAAAGAACCTAACTGCGCACATGTGTCTTACCTATGAGTTTCACAGAAGGTGGACACAAAAATCCACTGTACATAAGCTCTCAATGAAACTTTGGGCTTATGTATCTAATTTCTTCGTGTGTGTGTACTCACCTTTCGTACTGCTTTTTTTGGTTGCGGGGGGTGATTCACAGCTCCTTTTCCTACTCTTTGCTGGTCGCTACTAGGTCCACTCTCTCCCTGCCCCATTGTTTTTCATATCTCTTCTTGAAGCTATGTATGGATCTCCCACTCACCCATCTCCAAAATGTTCCACTTCCTGAAAAACTCTTCGATGAAGAAATATTCCTAACCCCCCGTGACACTTTGGCTTAAACTTCCATTTGTGACCCCTTTTGCTGTGTCCCATCTCTGGAAACCCTTCCCATCCCCTCGTAAATTCCTTCTATTTTATAGTCGTTATTATGCCCCCCTTATCCTCCCGTTCCCTTTGTGGTGTGTGTTGGTACTCACTTAGCTAGGGTTGCAGGGGTCGTTTTTGTGGGGGTTTTTGAAAACGGTATCTTTCGAGAACAAACACACTTTTATGTCTGGCAGCACTAAAAAAACGGAGCGACACCTGCAAACCCAGGGGGAGGAGGGGGGGTTTAAATAACCCGGAAAAACCATTAACCCCAAGCAGGTTGGCTTATATTCACTCGAAAGCGGTAACAACAGGGTCATTCACCACCTGGAGAAACAGGAGGAGATCAGATTAAAATTTTTGGAAATGGGAAAGTTTTGGGGGTTACCATTTCCTCGTCGTAAGATATGTACCATTCCCTGGAAGGGGGGTAGTGGTTCAGAGTGGCCCAACCCTGCGGTCCATCACCAGGGAAGGAGAGCTGCCGGCCCAGAACACGTTTCATGGTTACCTGGAGAGGGTTTCGGGGGGTCAACCCCCCTGGGGCCCGGGTTTGAGACCGGGCCATTAGGTCTGGTAACATCTGGGAATGGGGACCACAGGCAAGATAAAGGGGGGGGAGGCTGATTTACGGCCTCTTTTCCAATTCTTCTTCCTTCTAATTCCTTTAAAAAGTTTGCTTAGGTACAGGTACAATAAATGCAGTTACACAATTATTTTTTAAAAAGTAACATATTTTAAAATTAAAGCTAATCTGCTAACCAAAAAAACTCAGAAAAGGGACTATTTCCCCTTCTCGTCTTCTTTGAGTTTCCTTTATTTTCCCTTTTTTTAAACCCAAATTCCCGTTTTCTTTTTACTGGTTGTTCAGGGTAAACTCCATTATGGGGCCCTAAAATATTTTTCCTTGTTATGGTCCCGGTTGGTGTCAAGTATGTCAGGTGGCAGGCCCCATTAATCGGGGCCCCTGAGGGTGGGCCCATTAAGAGCCCCGACGCTGCCCAGGCCCCTATTTCCCCCCCCCATTATGGACTGATTCAACGCACCAATGGACCGGTTTAACGCCACCAGGGGGCCCGGTTAAACACACCAGGGACCGGTTCAACACCCCCCGTGGACGGTTCAACACCACCAGTGCCCCGGTTAACACCACCAGTGGACCTTTTCAAAACCACCATGCACCGGTTCAACCCACCAGTGCACCGGTTCGCCCACCAGTGGCCGGTTCAACACCCCGTGCACGGTTAAAAAACCCACAGTGGACCGGTTCAAACCCCGTGGCCGGTTAAACCCCACGTGGACCAGTAAATGTGCTTTTACCAGGACTGATGGCTGAACAAATCGACTAAGGCTGGGGGACTGTTTCCTCAACCCCCTCTCTTCCCCCGTTCTCTCCAGGTGGAAAAAAAACCACTGGCGGCGAAACGTTTCACAAAAAAAAACCCAGATGTTGCACATGGTCTCATTTATCAACCTTGTTTTCTCAACCATTTTTTTAAAAATTTTATCACATTTTTTTCCTTTGCAGAAGGCATGTGTTTGAGAAAAAGTAATAAAAAAATAATAAATAATAAAATAAAAATAATTTTCATTTCAACCAGTAATGATACCTTTTTACAGCCAAGCGAATAATAATATACATATAAAAAACCCCCTTGTTATGCAGAGCATTTTGGGCAAAATTTGGATATTTTGTCCCCCGGATGCGTCCACACCAGCCACTAACACCCCGGTACCCATTTTTACCCATGGGTGAATATAGACAGCAGGTGTCTTAAGGAAAAATCCAATGTCTCCCCCCGTGCCCCGGGATCGAACCCCGGACCCCAGTACGTGAAAATGAGTGTGTACCCGTTTGAAACAGTTAGTGCCTTGCCAGTTTAAAAGACTACAGGATCCAGGGGCATTTTGTGTTTGTCTATTTTGCTATTTACTTACTATACGATACTACTACCTCTTCCCCTACCGCATTTCCCTACCACTATTTCTCCTTTTTTTCTTTCCCTTTTGTCTCCCTCCCTGTATTTTTGGCTCCCCACCCTTTGTCTGTTGTGTGATTGTAAATGGCCAAATTGGACCTTTTCAAGTCATAAGCTTTTTCTCTGTGTGCGGGTTTTTTGGTATTGTTACGTGCCCTTGTAGTTAAAGAAAAAGCCTTTTCTCCAGTCTGGTCCTGGGGTTTCCCCCGGTTACCCAGGAAAGTTTGTCCCCAGTGTACCGTTTATCACCAGTAACTCCATGCGTGCGCGCCCGTGCAGGAACAGGACAATGGAAGGAACTGAGGCCCCCTCAGGGAACCCAGTTTTTCGAGCGTTTCGAAGATTTACGATACTGCCTTTTAATTTGATGGGTTGGAAGATACCTGGTTTTGTCACCTTTGGTACTACTGACTCACCTATCATCATTGGTCACAAACTGACCCCTGATGAATTATGACACATGTGTACTCTGGTTATTTTCTTGTGAATTTCGTCAACCCTGGCTGATCAATAGAATCCCGTGACATAAAGGAAGACTGTAGAAGAGAGAGTCATCATCCTTCGCTTCGTAGAATTATATACAGAAGATAGGAAAAAAGTCAGCCAAGGCCAGGGGTTTTTGGGCACTACAAATTTTTAAAAATATTAACCAAGGCAGGGGCATGAAAGGACCCCCTACTTCCTGTAGTGTAACATACATAACGCTATCTAACGAACGTAATGTTTAAAACTTCACCCAGCTCTAACCCCAAAAACCTTATACTAACCTAGCTAGCGTCACCAGCCTTCAAATGACCATCTAAAATTTACTGATGAGTAAAAAAAAGGTGAGTATTGGGATTTCGTGTCGAAACATTTGCCGCGTAGCGTCTTCTTCACTCAAATACAGAAATGACATTATCCAGGGGAAGTGGAAGAAATGGGGAGGGAAATTTTGAGAGGGCAGTTCATTAAAGCGAGTTGTCTTTTTCAGGTGTTGTGGACAGTACCATCCCGTAGCCAGCTCAGCCACAACTTTTCCCCCTTTTTCAGGTGCAGGCACTGTAGTGCCCCCCTTTCCACCCCCCCTTCAGAGGAGGCACTGTACTTCCCACTTCCACCAACAAGTGCAGGTCTGTACTTCCCACCTCCCCCCAATCAGAGTGCAGGTACTGATTCCCCCCTTCACTAATCAGAGTGCAGGTACTGTACTCCAACCCCACCCAAACAGAGTGCAGGTACTGTATTCCCCCCTCCACCAATCAGGTTAGGCATGTACTTCCCCTTTTACCCCAATCAGAGTGAGGCACCCTACTTCCAACTCCAGAGTTAAAATACTGCTAATAGTTTCCCCAAAAATTTTTTGGCAGTAAATTTAACTCTCATTGAAAAAATTTTTCTCCACTCACCCATTTAAAACTCACAGACCCTGCAGGGTGCTCAAGCCCCTACCACCAACACCTCTTTCACGCCTTTTCCTTCAGCCCCCCCCGGGACGTTCCAATCATTCTTGCCCCCCACCACAACCTCTCTCTCTCTCAATCAAACCTTTCCACTCTTTTACATGACAAACTAGTCAAAAACTCCCTACCTTGCTCTGTGAATTGTAATTTCGCTCTTGCGAGTGTCCATGAAATTTTTTCGGAATTAGTAACCCACTGTTGCACTTTTTCTTATTTCTTACAGGGAAAGATGGGGCACTGCAGCAGGCCCAGCTGGTTTAAAAATTACACCAACCCCCAAAGGAAAGAGCAGCAGCAAAAGTAAAAGCACAGCAATAGCGCAGTAAATACAACTGTAATAACAGCAGCGGTAAAAGCAGCAAAATTTAAAGCATGGCGTAAAAAGAACAGCGCAGCAGCAGCAGCGCAGCAGAGCAGCACGCAGCAGCAGCGCAAACAGCGCAGCAGCAGTAAAAAGCAACTTGCAGCGCAGAGCAGCGCAGCAGCAGCAGCAGCAGTAACGAAAAAGTAGCAGCAGCAGTAACAGAAACAGTAGCAGCAGCAGCAGTATTACGCAAAATAGAGCCCGCGCAGCAGCAGCACAGTAAAAGCAGCAAAAGTAGCAGCAGCAGCAGTAAGAGCAACAGCAGCAGTAGCCAGCAGCAGCAGTAAAAGCAACAGTGCAGCAGCAGCAGCAGCAGCGCATAACGCAGCAACAGTGCAGCACAGCAGTAAAGCAACACAGCGTAGCAGCAGCAGCGTAACAGGGCGAGTAACAATAATAACAACAGCAGGAGAACAGCAAAATCATCCCCCAAACTTAACTAAAAAAATGGATTATGGGGTTTGGGCAACAAACGGAGGACCGGTCTTTCAAGACCAACACAGGTCCCCGAGGTGGTTTGGCCAGTGTCTGTGTCATGGCTGGGTTGGCCCGGTTTTGTGTTATGGTGGTGTTGGCCGGGCTTTTGTCATGGTGGGGTCGGCCCGTGTCTGTGTCATGGGGTGTCTGGCAGTGTCTGGTCATGCCTGTGTCTGGGCCGTGTCGGGTTTATGGTGGTGTCTGGCCAGTTTTCTTGTCATGGGGTGTCGGCCATGTCTGTTCATGCCTAAGTTGGCCTGTCTTGGCCCGGGTATTTTTGGCCCGTGTCTGTGTCGCTAGTGTCTGGGCCCGTGTCTGGTACCTTTGTCTGGCCGCTGTGTCATGGCTAGTGTCTGGGCCGTGTCTGGTCATGGCTGGTGCTGTCCACGTCTTGGTGCCCCAGTCATCCCTCTGGACCCACTCCTGAGTCACCCAAATTTCCCCCCTTGTAGCAATCCCCCAAGGGGGGTTCCTGAAAAATGAGTAATGATTCACTATACCCAGAGGAACCAACAACTGAGTCACAGTTCGATCCCGGGGGGGGGAACGGTGGTCATGTTTCAACACACTACTCCCGGACGTACTTGTTCTTAATCTGTTAAAAGGGGTAAAATTCCCAACAATAAAAGAAAATTTTCTAATCCCTTTCCGCGGTCACTGAGAAATTTTCTGCCCCTCCTTTAGACCAGGAAAATCATTTTCTGGGGGAACAATTTGCCAAATTGGGGGTACCCAGAGGGTTCGTTCGGGACCCGCTGAAAAAGAACATCTACCTTTTGACATCAAAAAGAACAAGTAACAAACACAACGATTCAGGAGTGCTAAAAGACTGAACCCTGGGAGTTAGGGCACTAGGGGGAAAACTCGTGTTCAAAACTCGACCGTTTTAAAGCAAAACCACAAATTATATACTATATTTAAAATATTTATATAAATATATATTATATATAATATATATATTATATTTTAATAAATTATATTATAATATATAATTTTTTTTTTTTTTTTTTTCAACAAAAAGAAAATCCCCAAAAAGAAAAAACTTTCATTCATTAACACTTTCACCACCCAACATTATTACTGTTTTTTCAGGGTGCTCAAACAAACGTTTTGAAGATTACCCTATAAAGAAACAAAAATATCCCCCCAAACTGCCAATATCCCCAAAACCCCCCTTTAAAGTGCAGGCATGTCTTCCCCTTTTCCGGGTCAAGTCCGACATATGAAAATACCGGGGTTTTCCCCGAATCCCTTCACTAAAATTACCCCCGCTCCCAAAACCCAACGTCGTCAGGTCCCAAAATATCATTCGTCCCATTCCTCCTATCTAACACGCTCATGCAGCTTTGGGGGAAACCAAGCCCCTCGCCACAAAAATCCCTTTACCCCTCTTTCCAACCCTTTCGAGGACGACCCCTACCCCTCCCCCCTTCCCCTATAGATTTATATCTTTCCCGCATTCTACTTTGACATTTTTCTCTAAATGAAAACCACCCAACAAACCCCCCTTCTGCCCTCTGACTAATGCTTTTATTAACTCCACACCTTCTCCTTTAATTTCCACACTCCCCAATTTTTTGCTAATATTTTTCACCACACTTTCCCTTAAAAAGGACACTCCATGCCTCAACCGTCTCCTCGCTGCTGCATTTACCCCCAAGCTTCAATCCATTTAAAAAGTGTTGGTACTACTATACTTTATACATTCCCTTCTTTCCTCCTAGTAATGTTTTTTACCCACTTCCTCAAAAAACCTCTCCTTCATAAACCCATCCGCGACACGTCAACTCCCAAGTATCTGAAAACATTCATTTTTAATCCCCCCCCAATTTGATATCCAATTTTTTTTATCTAAATCATTTGATCCCCTCCACCCCTTTTTTTTTCACTTTAACTTTCTACCTTTACACACATTCTCAAACTCACCCACTACCTTTCGCAATTTTTTTTTAGAACTCCCATATGACGTATCATCGCAAAAAGTAACTGTGTAATTCCCTTTTTAAATTTTGTTTCCCCCAAAATTTTAATCCCCCCCCCTCTCCCGAACCCCTAGCATTTACTTCTTTTAAAAACCCCCATTTTAAAAATATATTAAACAACCTGGTGGCATTAACTTCCCTGTCTAAGCCCTACTTTTCCCGGGAATTTTTGTCTCCCTTCTTCTACACACCCAAAAAAGAGCCTCACTATCCTCAAAAAAGTTCTTTACAGCATTTGAAACTTACCACCTTTTCCCATAATTTGCAACAACTGCCACATTGTCCTCTATCCACTCTATCATATCCCTTTTCAAAATCCATAAATCAATAAAAATCCCCACCTTATCTAAATACTGTTCACATAATGTTTTAATGTAAACACTTTTCTAACACCCCTACCCACTCTGAAGCCTCCCTTGCTCATCCGAATTCTACATTCTGTCTTACCTCTAATTCTTTCAAAAATAACTCTACCCTAACTTTCCGGTATATCAGTAAACTTTTCCTCTATAATTGTTACAATCTCTTTTTTTTCCCCTTTCCCTTTATAAAAGGGGCTTACATGTTCCGCCCAAACCCTAGGTACCTTCCCCTTTTCAAAATTTATTAAAAAAATACCAACCCTCCAACACTATATCCCCCCCTGCTTTTAAATTTCTGTCATGATCCCATCAGTTCCCCTGCTTTACCCCCCTTTTCTTCTACATAATGCCTCACGTCCTCCACCACACTTACATCTGCTCTTTTTCACTCCCAAAAGAAGGTATACCCCCCTGGCCAGTACATGAAATTACCGCCTCCCTTTCTTCCTTAACATTTAAAAGGGTTTCCCCAAAAATATTCTCGCCATCTCCCAAACCTCCCTCTCCCCATCTACAACTCCCCTACTTGTTTTTAACGGACAAATCCTTTTCCCAGACTTTTTTTAACTTGTTTTTAAATCACTCCAAAATTTTTTTTTTATTTTCAAAAA
>NC_069466.1:29908464-29950694 GCF_026875155.1 Cherax quadricarinatus | reverse complement strand
CCTAACTTCCTCATCCTTCCCCAAGAGGCACAGTTATAAACTAATTCTGGGGTAATTGCATTAGCTTCGGAAACTTAGGCCATTAACAATTACAGTCTGTAGCTGATATGTCTTTAGCACTGGCTCACTTGTACTGTCAACAGAGAGAATCGTAGCCATTAATAGCATCTCCAGATACATTGCCTCCAAGTTCTTCCTTGGGCACCTCAAAGCCCCTGATCTTCATATAGTAACCTCCGGAGGTGTCCTTCGCCAAGGTAGACATCTTGTCGTCGTCCTTGTCTTTCACTACCACTCGTATAATGTACACTTCATTTACCTTATCCTTTTCCAGCATTTCATCGCTGGACATATTCACTTTGTCCTTGTCTATCACTTCCTTGTAAATTTCATCCACTCTGTCTTGGTTTAGCACTTCCTCTTTAAACACTTTGCTCGTTTCTCTTTTTCGCAGTCTTTCACTACTACCATTCCTTAAAAGATTTTCTTGCACTACAATATTTGAGGCCTTTGTAATTGACCTAGAACTACTTCTCTCACTTGGACTATTGCTACTCTTACGTCGAATTGGTGTTCTAAAAGAGTTGTTACTGTGTATGCTATCATTAAAACTGCTAATGTCTCTGGAAAACTTACTTGACACCTTTTCTCTCATTCTGTCTCCACTCTGAGAATAACTAAGATTAGGTAGACTAAGAGGAGCTTCACTTCGAGGAATGTTCCTATTCCTCCATGTATAATCACAGATCTCAGAGTAGTGGTTTTCGCACTCTTCCTCTTCCTCCTCATTCTCTGGTATTGGACTGATGTCGTCAATAACACGAGAATAGTCCATGTTTTCTATGGACCTTGTTGTCACGAAGCTGCTTTCACTTTCAGCTTTTTTCTCTATGTGTTTGGAACTTTTGCCGTTCTGCAGGACATAAGTATTTTGCTTCGAGACTTTCCTGTGGTCCGAGTTTTTCTTGTTTTCCAAGCTTGGGTCTTTCACTGGGTACCCATTGTAGCTGTTACTCCTGTCGTGGTAAGTGAACTTTGTTTTCTCTACGCTGTTCTCTCTAATCCTGAAGTCTCTAAATCTGTGCTCTCTGCTTTTATCCCTGGTCTTTTCTTTATTGGTTTGTGACGATCTACTCTCCCTGGAGTTGTCACGGTCTCGACCTTTCTTCTTGTCATGATCGGACAGGAACGACAAACTAAGAGGTCGGACACTCGTTAGTGGTTCCACAAACTTGTCGCTCAGTGACCGGGTCAATGACCTTGACCTCTTCTCAGTCACGTGGTGAGTAACCTGCAACCAGAGCGCTTAAATTAGATTTCGATTCATATTAAAAGGTACAGTTATTAGTTAACTTGCACAAAAATTTAGAATACTATAATTACAAGTTTACTTGTTTCCACTGTAGATAATGAGGGACATGGCCAAAAGTCGACGGCACATTACTTCTGAAGACCCAAAATAAATGGAGAGAGGAGTAAGCACATATAGTGAAGTGTCCACTAGCATCAAGTACTGATATAAACACTCGAAAAAGAGCCCTTATGGATAAAGACCGTCTTGCAAGCAACGAAGACATTTAATGAAAATGGAAGATTAAGTAACTTGCAACAACATAAGAGTAGGCAGAATACTACAGGATTTTAAAAAGAAGCATAATGCTGCAGGATATTGCAAGACTTCACCGAGCTGCAACGTAAGACTTAGAAGCAACAGCATGGACGTAAGTATGACCATTATTTTAACCAAAGAAACTTAGATAAGAAGAACACAAGAAATATTTATTCAGATGATTTACAATCACAAATATAGCAGTTCAGTTAGAGGACTTACAAGTAGAAGAAGAAGATAAGTCATGCACTAGAGGATCCAGTCGACCCCCACCTTGATCTGCCTTCTCCAGGCGTCGGCCTCGTCCTCACAATAGGAGACGGTCTTCAGGAAGATGGGCGTCTTGGGGAACATCGGGTCCTTAACGGGCGTCAAGACAAAGTTGGACGACACGTCGATCTCGAAGAGAGTAGCTTGAGCCTCGTTGGTCATGGTGCAGGCCAGGATCACTGCCTCTTTCTGTGCCTGCTCCAGTCTCAGCACACCTGAGGTAGTGAGACAACTCACAGTTAAGCAACCACCTAATACCTCACAAACTAAATATAAAATACTGACAATCACAAAGTTAATTATAATTACACTTTAAATGAGCCACATATAAGGGGGCCACCTACCAGTAAAGCTACAAGGAACCACCTACCAGTCAAACTACAAGCGACCACCTACCAGTCAAACTGCAAGCGACTACCTACCAATAAAGCTACAAAAAAACAAACACCTACCAGTAAAGCTACAAGGGACACGAGGCATGTAGCCACATACAAGGCGGACGGTGATGGGTAACTTGTGGTTCTTGAGAATGTGAGCCATCAAGTACACGTGGCTCGGGTTCTTGCTCGCTTTGTGCGCCGTCGTATAGAACCGACCAGAGGCTGAAAACGGCAAGAACACAACCTGAAAAAAAATGCAAGTTAGCAAATATGGCACAACGGCTGGGACAATTTTGCCAAACAGGCAAACTTAAGTTTAGTGTGTGCTTACCTACGCTTCCTCGAATTAGACCTTAATACCTCCCTATCTCTGTGCTGTATGACCCTTGAAGGGTTAAGCACTTTCCCGTGACTATAATACACAGAGCTGTATGTCCCACACTGGTTTGACGATTGAATTTATACAGGGTAATAATGTATAGAATATTAACCTTCAGGGTTTCCTAGATGTCTGAGGGTTCTTAATACAAATAAATTGGAGCTAAACACTCTTGTTGGATCGAACCTGATAGCCTACCCGTCTCAAGGCACTGTATAGTCCCTATGGATTTAGCGCTCTCAAACCACAGTACGGGTGGGGATCGAACTCACGGCAAGCAAGTCGTAAAACTCCAGGTCAGTCCGTGAGCCACTGGTTCTCCCCATGATTGTAATAAATATATGGAACTTTAGCCCCCCGTGTCCCTTTCAAACAGTTGACCATATCCACGTAATACTCATTTGTATATCAACTGTAGTATACAAATAAAAGTATGTTAATAAGACACAATATGTAGTATCGTCCACCAGAGACGTTTCGTCCACCAGGGACGAAACGTCTCAATAAATGCTATAAACCACATAGTGTTTTATTCACATATACTTGTTGCTGTCCCACGTGTAATGATGTACGTATACACAATTATAAACTTGATAATGTATTTAAATGTTTTTATCTCTATTGTATAATGGTAGGTAATCAGACTTGATCCAAGATAGAGTACCTTCAATTATTTAAAATCAAGAGCCCTTCACCAGCATTAAGGCACACACCCCCTTCCTTCCTTGAAGGGTTTTATGTATTGAATAATCTACACGGTTTAAGCGTTTTTGTGTCAACACATTCTTTGATGAATGTGCAAAAAATAATTTCTAAACTCGTGTGTCAATTGTTATATTAGAAAAGTGTTTTAAAGAGCTGATCGCTTATATTAAACAACACATGCACAACACAGAGGTAGGTCGACTATATTTCGTTTATTTGGAACTAACAATATTTTAAGAATTTTTAAAATACCTATATTGCTACTATTAAGTTTTTATAGCGAAAATATTAAAAGTATTTTAATGAAACCATATATTTAAATTTTTATCTTAGCGCTGGTACGCACAAGTCAGAAACCTTTTATTACCAATAAATTTTATGATGAACGTAAAAATAGTTGACGTGAGTTACATACCACGCCATCTATGACACTCGACCTCACCTCCTGCCTTGAATGTATTGTCTCCTCTGTCCATTGTGTACTCTCCTGAAGACGTAATAAACGAAAACTTAAATTTAACATATAATATTATATATATATATATATATATATATATATATATATATATATATATATATATATATATATATATAAAATCACAGGACAAGTTTCATTTTATTATGAAATATAACCACAGTGACGTAATAAAATTACAAGCACTTTCGTATTCTCTCACATTTCTTGAGAATGATTGAGAGATCAAGAAAACACTTAGAATTTTATTACCATTAACTGTGGGTATAATGCATATTAATATATCACTTGTGTCTTCTATCTTAGTGCTTATATGTGTGTGCGTTTCACATCCCTGGGAAGTGTACAAAGCCTAACTAATCTTTTATAAACCAAACCAAGCCCTTGAGAGGTAAACTTAACTCTTGGGCAACAAATGCAAGAAGCTATTTAAACCAGATAAAACTCCTTAAAAAGCAAACACAGCGTTGTCGTTTAAAGTCAAGAACACTTTACCTCGTTCCTGTAATTGAGACACTGAGCAAACTTGTCGCAGTTGAAGACAGACATGGCATCGCGGCCCCGGCCTCCACTGTTGGTCTTCCTGGCGTTGAGGTCCTCGAAGATGCCCAGGAGCTTGAGGACGTGGCCGCTCTGCACCACCGTCTTCTGGTACGACACTCTACCATCCTCTGGCAGGAGAAAACAACATAACGTTGTGAGTCACGTTCTTTACCTTTCCATGTGCATGTAGAGGCTTTGGATGCTAGTGAAGCACGTCTCATCTAAGAAAGGGAAGCTGTCCTCCTTAGATCCAACCTGATTAAAATCTATTTACCTGGCGCTAATATCCGAAATGGATACAACTGTACACTAACATCAAGGATAATGTAATTCCTGAAATGTGGCGAATTCTGTATAACTACACCCCCCTCATGGAAGGTTCCTTGACGCTTGTGAGGGGCTCATGATCCAAGGAACTGGATCTGTGCTCCAGTTCTCTGAATTAAACCTTAATACTTTCCAAATCCCCCCACAAGCGCTGTATAATCCTACGGGTTTATCGCTTCCCCGTTGATTATAAAAATATAACTACACTGACATGTGTGTCCTTACCACTGTATATACACACTTGTGAATATAAATCAAGATGCACAAATGTATACATAGTTATCGAAATAAACAATGAAAAACATATAACAGTGATATACACTGTTGCGTGTTATTCACTACGATATATTTGTATAATGATAGTGGTATATATTGTTAAAGAATGTACTATATTATATTATACACACACTAATGTATAGTGCATAACAATATAGTACGTTCTTTAGCAGTGTATACCACTATCAGTAAATAAGTGTATATCGTAGTGGTATGTACAACTAGGTGTACAGTTATAGTGTTATATACTGTGATATACATTGTTATATAGTGAGGAAGAGCAGTGCCAAGAAAGTCACAATGCTGGCACCACAGGAAGGTGAGGTGGGTACCTGGACATCAGTATAAAAGCTCTTTTAATCAAGGAATCGGAACTATCCTCCACTTCCTTGAATCAAACCTGGCTACCAACTTCGCCCTCATTCCAGGTGTTGTATGACTGATACAGGTTTAGCGCCCCGCCCCTACCATTACATGTTCAACTCTATAACGAAATCAATCACAAATGAAACGCACATTATATACATACATATTATCAGCTTACCTTTCCAGAAATCAACCTATCATGCAGGGAAGCAACCAGTCTATCAGCTAGAGAATCAACCTACCTTCCTTGGTCCTGGTATAAGCAGGAACGTCGTGACGAGTGAGGAAGAAAGATATCTTAGTGTTGGCCACTTGTTCCACTGTGGAGAAATAAGTGGCAGTGTGGCCGTCGTTCGTAATGATGGCGAACCAACCTGTTAAGGCAAGAGTTGGAGAGGATGAACCAGTCAGTAATAATAACCTGTATAGGTAATAGCAATATTAGCAGTAATAATGCTCGGTAAAATATATAATAATAATGAACATTTGGAAGTATAAACAGACTAATTACAATCGTAATTTTACGGTTTCCTTTTATTATTAAAATTGATGTTTTGTTGCAAGACTGTTTTAGAGCAATAAAGTTACTGTAAAACATCTTTTATTCTCCTTAACGAGTGTTATATTAAGTTTATAACTCTTAATAATATAATTATAATAGTGAATATACAAAGTGCATAACTCGGCTGTTTGATGGGTTACACCAGAACAATAAAGGGGTTGGGGTAGGTGGTGGTGTGTACTCACCAGTGTAGGCCTCTGGGATGACAATTGCTGGACCCACGGGAGTCAGGCCTCCGTCCCTACCAGGCTTCAACGACACGCCTCTCACCTGCAAGTACCAGGTCACACCAGGTCACTCCCACCACACTCAACACCAGGTCACGTGTAATTTTGCACGTGCCACTCGGAACAGAAAAGGTCATGTATTAGGTCAGGTCAGAGGTCGCACAAGAAATACTGGTCAAGAGAATTATTCAATTAGGTCAACACAGGTCATCTGCACTTCCAAGTTCAACAACAATTCAAGGAGGGTGCCCTGATGATGAAGTGCTCTTGATCCAAGTAACTAGAGCTACCCCCCCTCCTTGAATCAAACCTGATTACCTCCCACTGCCCTGGTACTGTATGACTCCTTCCGAGTTTGGCGCTTCCCCGTCATTATATGAATCACGTTTAAGGTCGTACATGTGTGTAAAAAAAGGAAGTCGTGAATGAAGTATTAAAGCCAGTGAAGGTCGTTCCTCTATCATTCAGGTCAGTAAAGGTCGTTCTGAAACCCATCGCGTCAATGGTCGTACAGGCGCTACTCAATTTTGGAAAGGTCGTACTTTCGTAAGTCTGGAGACAAACATTCAGGTTAGAAAAGGTCATACATGAGCCAGTCAAGTGAGATAAGATCGTGAGGGAGCCGCTAGGGTCAGGAAAGGTCGTATAATAGTCACTCAAGTTACAGGTCAATTTTTTAACGCGCCTGCTGTCTCCCACCGAGATCTGGTGACCTTCCCCTCCCCACCCCCCTCAAAAAAAAAAAAAAGACATCAGCGTCATTCAATCGCTGTCTTGCCAATAGCGTGCTGGCATCACAGCTCAGATGACCCTCCGAACTACATCCTAACGTCATGTGGGATAGAAATATCTTACTGCTAAGAATAGCCAAGAAAATACAAAAATGTAGAAAGAGGTTTGGGCCAATGTCTCTGTCTTTCAAAATTTTTAACATGTCAAAAAAAGCTACAAATCGCGCGTGCGTGCGCACACACACAGGGATGTTAAGAAGTATTTCTTCAGTCATAGAATTGTCAGGAAGTGGAATAGTCTAGCAAGTGATGTAGTGGAGGAAGGAACCATACATAGCTTTAAGACGAGGTATGACAAAGCTCAGGGAGCATGACTTAAGAATCGTATGACACGATTGCAATAACCATAACCGGCGGGATTGAACCGCGGTATAGAGTCAATCCAGTCCCGTCCGTAACCACTAGACCAGCTACCCATAAGTTCACAATAGGTTATTTAGGGGCAGAGAGGACAACGTATTTGAAGGGGAGGAGTGGTTGATGAACGCAAGGTGGTAACAACGTATGATCGGGAGAGAAGTGTTGAGGAAGGAACAAGACGATCTGTCTGAGTACTAGGAGCACAGCGCTAAATAAAATGTTATACTCTGTTCTTGTACAACTTTTACCGTTAAGAATGTCTTTGCAATACTATAAATATGATGTGTCAGTGGTTTGGCGTATATGGGTAGTGGAGGTCTGGAAGGTTCCAAGGGACCGAGCTGTAATGCCACACGCTAGTATGTGAATATACTGTTGTTGTTAAGTTATTGACGATATTGGGTCCCTCTATTGTCTTTCAGGAGCTGTGTGAACAAATTCCGTCGAGTTTCTGCTCTAGGCTTTTTTCTTGGCGTTCGTTGACTCTGGAGACTAACATTTTTTGTATGTTTTGCTGTACGTTCATTGAGTTTGCCATAGAAGCTAAGTCCCATTTTTCTTGCCTTATGAAAAGCTTCCTTGACATCAAAGAAGTTTTTCATACGCTAGAAAAAATGGCACTTGGCCTCCTTGGTAAACTCTCAGACGATGGGTGGAACACGTATGACTATCAGTCTCCAGTGTCAACGAACACACACACACACACACACACACACACACACACACACAAAAAAAAAAAAAAAAAAAAAAAAAAAAAAAAAAAAAACGGAAAACTGGACCGAATCTGCTCAACTAAGCACCCGGGAGCAGAGTGACCCAAGAGCGTGTTCAGGTATTCATTCAAGTATCTGAACATGCGAGAAAGGATGGCATGGTCACATACCTGAGCGAGTGTGACATCTGCAGCTCTCCTGGAACCATCCAGACCTCAACTACTTATATGCCAAACAACTGACACACACACACACACACACCATCATATTACAGGGGCATTATGAACAGTAAAAAAGTTGTACAGGAAGAGTGCAAACATATCAAAGAAACCAGACAGCATTTCAACCTAGTCCCGTATCTCTCCTGCAGTACTCTGGACCCATAATTCATCAAATTCCAAACTATTTCATTCGCCTCACCGCTTCCTCTCCTACTAGTATAGTATAATATATATATCTTCTCCTACTAGAATATTATAAATATACATATCCGTGGAATTTGTATTCTGTATGACTTGAAGATCTTAACAGATCGAAAAATTATCCCAATAAAAATTCTTTTTGCAAACGTGTATTTTCTTCACTCGTATAAGGTCATGGAAGGGAAGGTCGTACATTGGCTCTCAGTGAACCGGTCAAGCAAGAGGTCAGGGAGAACAATGCCATATGACAAACAGCTGGAACTAATTTAATGTTTATTGTCATCCTCATCTGGCTTATTAGCCTATCTTGGGTTAAATATCCCTAAATTATGACCACGGAATACTTATAATAATTTTTACTCGACAACATAGGTGAAAACAAAGACGGGAATAACATCTGTAAATTTAACATAAAGCCAAATTATTTACACTAACGAGATTTAATTATGAATTTAACCGTTTATATATATATTATATAAACAAAGGGATGAAATTCCTAACGACCAGCGGGTATTTACACCGAGATGTGTATTTTTATTACGTATATATATACTGAGTTTATATTAACGCCTATTTTAGGAATTAAAGTATGCTTGTCATGGTTGTGTACAAGTGACTTGAAGCCTGAATGACCCTTTTGTAGTCAATAAGTTTTAAACTTGATAAACGAACCAAACAAGGTCATGTATACATCAAACGTGTATACATATTATATCTAGTGAGATACGTTAATCCCTGCCTTCGGTATTAAACTATTCTGGATTGGTGAAGTGTCTTAATGACCCTTGTGTAGTCAATAGGCTTTAACCTTATCAAACCAGCCTAACAAATCCTAACTAAACTTAACTAATCAACCATTCTGAGTGCACAGTTAACTTGTATAAATATAGTTTAAATTACCTAACACGTTACCGTTGAGGGTTAACAAGGAGGCACTGACTGACTGCACATTCCAAGAATAGTTCCAAAGAAAGGTACTATGACAGCCTATCAAAAAAAAAAATATTAATGCAATGTATATAGGTGAAAATGATTCAGGACTAAATAATTACAACTATAACATTTAATGATGGAAACAAAGAAGTACTTTTAAGAAAAAACTTTCATAATGTCAAATTTTCTAAGTACGTTATGCTGTTTACTTATATAGGTTCCACACGGGTACAAATAGGTGTAGTAGGTGAACTTACCTTTGTAGAGTTATAGGTGTTGTAGAGAAGTAGTGGGCGTGAGAGGTCTAGACCAGGCGGGGCTGTGGGTGTGTGCAGGTGGGCAGCGGTGGGCAGCTTGTGTCGCTTTAAGAGGCTTTTGGGCGTGAGGGCCATACCCACAGGTACTAAGTGTGGGCCCAGACCCGACCCACGCCCCACCGACGACCCAGACGAATGGGTGGACATCCCTAGACAGTGGGCGTCCCAGTGGGCGGGGTGATCACTACTACACTCACACACACACACACAGGGGCGTCTAGCCTACCAGGAGAGGACAAACATCACTCACATTCTCGTTATACAAGACAATAATCGCAGTTCTTATTCTCAGCCTTGACCTGTCCCTGGTGGTCGAGGAAGGAACGACCTGGCTGGTAGGTCACAGGCTGTGGTGTGGGCGTGCGGGCGTGCTGCCAGCCTCTTCTTGCTTAGCGGTGACTTGAGACCCTCGTCCACCTTCCTCACCAACTCATACTACCCACTAAAATTTAACTTTTTTCACAAAAATTACGACTCTTGACTATCTCACTTTCATTGCCTCTCTTCTCAAGCACTTATTTTCTCCGTCAGAACGTATGGCAGAGCAAGAATGTAACATACACTTGACCAGTACACAGCACTATAAGGTTCAAGCAAGCTACACAGTACAAGGGTAGTGTACTTAGGTAGAGCGCAGCACAGCACGTCCACCCAGCGAGGCCGCTAGGCTACTACTGGGTTGCTTCTTGCCTCCTCTCTTGATCTTGGCCTGGAATCTGGAAAAAATAAAGAGGAATTATTGACCAACTGGGAGACACCAGTATTTCCCGTTGCAGCGCGTGGCTGCCACGCTGGTTATATTGCTCACCTGGGAACAGTATCCTCACTACTGCTATGCTCTAGTTCTTGACCCGCCACACCCTATCCCCGAGGTGATATACACTGTGAAGTGTATGTTTGCAGTGTATGTACACTGAAGAGTGTATTTCTAAGTGTTTATACAAACTGATAATGGCTTATTATAATATGCCATTATCAATGTGAATATACGGAGATAATTATCTCCGTATATTCACCGAGAAGTGTACATTTCTCGGCGTATATACATTTAGTGTATATTTCTCAGCGTATATACACTTAGAATGTATATTTTTGGCGCATATAAAATGAAAACATTCATATTTCAGGTGAATATGCACTAAGGGCGGCACACTTCCCTGTGCATGACACTGAAAAATACACAAATACACATACACACTGAGATGTATATTTCTCAGTGTATATACACCGAGAGTCTACTCTAACACCTGCTTTAGAAGTGAAAGTACCCAATACTGGTGGTGTACAGGTGACGGGAAGCTTTAATAAGGCTCAAATACGCCCTTAATGTTAAAATTCCTTATTATAAATATCCCTTATTATAAACATAATGCTACTAGCGTTTAAAAATTAAAATTTATTAAGTTATGAAGTTGTCAACGCAGCACTTGAAGTGGTTGTTAGGCTTTACCAGAAGAAAATCGGGGAAGGTAGCACTAGTTCCTTGGATCAAGAGTCCTTCCCCAGCATCAAGGTACCATCCTCCTCTGAAGGTTATCTGACCTCAGGAAGGACAGGTTCTTGTGTCTGGCAGGTGAGAAGGGCGTTGCCAGGGGTAGCGGGGACTGATCGTACCTGGGAAGATTAGACACGTTGCAAAACGATTTTTTTTTTGAGACAACGTTTTGCTCTATGTAAGGCGAAACGTTGTACCAACCTAAGGTTGTTCTGTAACGTATGTGTGTGTGAGAGCAGTACATCTGGATAGTAGCTCCGTCACTCACTACTAATGGCTACCGAGTGACGCAACTCTGTACGTCACAGTAGCTCCGTCACTCAGTACTAGTGGCTACTGAGTGACGCAACTCTGTACGTCGCAGTAGCTCCGTCACTCAGTATTAGTGGCTACTGAGTGACGCAACTCTGTACGTCACAGTACCCACGTCACTCAGTACTAGTAGCTACTGACTGACGCAACACTGCTCCTACTACCACTCACCGGAACTTCCCTCCACGGAGAGAGGAAAAGACTTCCGGCACTGACATACCAAGATACAGGACCTGACACACCTTGTGAAGGTCTATCCACACGTATATTCATTTGGAAGCACTAAACCCACAAGGTCATACAAAGCCTGAGATGTACGAGGCAAAAGATAGGGTATGTACACTGAAAGGTATGTACATATATCTCAGCGTATATCTACCTGGAGGGTGTTCCGGGGATCAACGCCCTCGCAGCCCGATCCATGACCAGGCCTCACGGTGGATCAGGGCCTTATCAACCAGGCTGTTACTGATGGTCACACGTAATCCAACGTACGAGCCAAAGCCCGGTTGATCTGACACTGATTTTAGGTATCTGCCCAGCTCGCTCTTGACGACATCCAGGGGTCTATTGGTAATTCCCCTTATGTATAATGGAACAGCCTTGGGCCCCCTGACACTGTTGTCTCTCAGTGTACTCATGGCACCCCCTGCTTTCATCGGGGTATGTTTCACTATCTGCTTAGTGTTTTGCTTTCATAGGGAGTGATTTCTGTGTGCAGATTCGGGACCAGTCCCTTTAGGGTTTCCCAGGTGTATATTATAATGCATCTTTCTCGTCTGCGCTCAAAGGAGTAGAGGTTTAATTTAATCCCTGTTTATAGGCATTCAAGTATTCTTGACAGGTGGTGAACAGGTTACACGCAGCTTAATGACCCTCGTATAGTCGAGAAGCTTCAAACCAGATCAACCAATCCGATTCCTCACATTAAGAGACCTTCACCAGCATGGTGGCACCTCGAAGGCCACAAGCAGTGCCAGGTGACTCAGACAGTGACTAACACAGGTAAGTCATGCAGGTGCTGGTCAACCAACACTCACCCATGACTATAAAGTTTTATGCCGAAGTCTTATACAGGGAAGTTCCAAGAAGCCATAAAACTTGCTGTTATGTGCGTTGGTAATGATACGTTTTGTCGTCTTCAAGGCTGTGAAGCAAGGAATGTCTGAGTTTTAGTGCCCTTCAAGGGTGATGGGGAGGAAGGGATGATGGATAAAGAGGGAATTGAAGCAGTTTTCCCCTTAGCTGAATCAAATCAGAAAACCTCCCATTTACTGTTTCATGGATCCTGCTGGTTTAGCGCTTTCCTATAACATAGTAATAATAAGTGTTAAGCTGCTGCAATAAAGGTTTAAGCTTCTGTAACAAAACTTTCGGCTGTAATAAAGCTTTAAACTTCTGTAATAAAGTGTTAAGCTGCTGTAATAGAGGTTCAAGCTTCTGTAACAAAGTTTTAGGCTGCTGTAATAAAGCTTTAAGCTTCTGTAACAGGATAACCCCAGAAAGTCAGTGCGTCATCGAGGACTGTCTTATTTCCATTGTGGTCCTTCAATCTCGTCTCCCAGGATGCCACCCACACCAGTCCACTAACACCCAGGTACCTACTTGCTTGCTAGATGAACGGGTGTAAGGAAACACGCCCAATTTTTTCACCCTTGCCGGGGATCGAACCACGGACACTCAGTGTGTGTGAAGCGAGAGTGTTACCTCAGCTTCACTCTCCACTCGTTCCCTGATTTGTTCATAACAACGTAAGAATATGACAACAGTTTTATAATAATAATAATAATAATAATAATAATAATAATAATAATAATCTTTATTTCTACAAGTACATGTACAAAGTATATAGGCCTAGCTGACATCAATGACATACTACTATATAGAAATCCCCTTGTTATACAGAGCATTTCGGTGATGTCACTGAAAGGGGTCAACACACAAACGTATAAGTCGTGTAACGCGCTTTTGCTGGGACTTCATCTGCGTACAGCTTTATGAAGTCAGGAGCTCTAAGAACATAAGAAGGAGCACTGCAGCACGCTTACTGGCCCATGCTAGGCAGGTTTATCGTGACCTGATAAAAGCTATATACAGAGCGAGACGTTACAGTGAAAAGTCGAAACACACGTTTCTCCTTCTGGACCGAAATGTCTTGTGGGTTAACTGTGAATTGCTGTAGCCACGGTACTGTAACTTGTGTTGTGAACTGTACCGGCCACTGTACTGTAACCTGAATTCCTGTGTACATTACCCTTGTTGTAGTGCCGCCAGATTCTACTGTCTGCTCCTTTCATCTCTTTTATTTATGTGTAGTCCTCATTTCGTTCGCTTGAGTGTTATCCCTCTCAGGGTGCTGGTGCTGATTGAGTGCTAACAACCAGCCTCATGCTTGAGGGAGAGTCGCCTCAGTGCATGACGGAATGTAGTGACTACCAGCCCTGCCCAGTTCTGTCTACCACCACTACTACCCCACACTCTCCCCTGCTCTCTCTCTCTCTCTCTCCTCTCTCTCTCTCTGTCTTCTCTCTGTCTCTCTCTGTCTCTGTCTCTGTCTCTCTCTCTCCTCTCTTTTTTTTTTTTTTTTTCTTTTTTTTTTTTTTTACACATGGGTTGACAAGGTTAAGATCCTAGCTTTATTGACAAGCTATTACGTTAAGGATTCCTAACTTACTGACAAGCTAAGAGCTGTCACTACATCACTCACTTTGAAAGCATTTCATTGTTTGGACATACAAGTAGGGAACAGGATGAAGTTGGAGCCATCTGTGGGCCAGCATTTTCATTTGATCAACTGACGTTATCTCGTTGACATCATTATGCTGAACGAATGTGTTCCATACTCGAGTCATCCTGGGTATGTATGATCTCAGATGGAGTGATGTTCTGGAGAAGGGTACAGCCAGAGTGAAGTTGCTGCTTTCTGCCCGTCTTGTGGCATAAAAGCTTGTTTCTCTCTCTCTCTCTCTCTCTCTCTCTCTCTCTCTCTCTTTCTCTCTCGCTCTCTCTCCCGCTCTCTGTCTGTCTCTACCCTTGCATGGCTTGTTCACCAGTGCACGACATGTCTAGCAAGAATAATAAATCACAATAACGTGGCTGCGCAACTCACAACTAACCTGCAGCGTGAAAGGACGGTCACTGTCAGGTCATAACCACTTGTGACATGAGAATCCTCCAGCAGGGACCGAAACGTCGTCATAAGGATCACGTGCAGGCAATATGTGAATCAACATGTATGTTTTTGTGACATCTACCTAGCCATGCATGTCTGACGTGCATGGCTACAACCTCTTTATCTGTGTAAGTCATATCTCTACCTGTGTAAGTCATGTCTACCTGTATAAGTCATATCTCTGTGTAAGTCATGTCTCTACCTGTCTAAGTCATGTCTACTTGTGTAAGTCATAACACTGGTTAATTGGCCCAACACACTCCAGTGACAATCTCAGCCTTCTTATGTAAAGAGTACACAACAGTGTTGAAAGTTTGATGCCGACCAGACGAGGCTTTCTCAAGGTATTACACGGTAACCAAAATCCAGAATAGTTGACAACTGACTGAGCAGAGGGCGCTTGCATACGGCAGGAGTTGCAAGAAACTCTGCATAGTTACATTGCAAAATTGTCAAAGTTTGAAGACGACCGGATGAAGCGTTCTGAAGCTATAAAGAAAAACTTGGCAAGAAAAGATCCAGAAAGTCACTGAGATGTATTCCTTCAAGGATACATGATGAAGCTTCAAGCCCAAGGATACATAACGAAGCTTTAAGCTCAAGGATACATAACGAAGCTTTAAGCTCAAGGATACATAACGAAGCTTTAAGCTCAAGGATACATAACAAAGCTTCAGGCTCAGGGATATATGACGAAGCTTCAAGCTCAGGGATACATAAAGAAGGTTCAAGCTCAGGGATACATAACGAAGGTTCAGGCTCAGGGATACATGACGAAGCTTCAGGCTCAGGGATACATAAAGAAGGTTAAGGCTCAGGGATACATGACGAAACTTCAGGCTCAGGGATACATAAAGAAGGTTAAGGCTCAGGGATACATGACGAAGCTTCAGGCTCAGGGATACATAAAGAAGGTTAAGGCTCAGGGATACATGACGAAACTTCAGGCTCAGGGATACATGACGAAGCTTCAAGCTCAGGGATACACAATGAAGCTTCAAGCTCAGGGATACATAACGAAGCTTCAAGCTCAGGGATACACAATGAAGCTTCAAGCTCAGGGATACATGACGAAGCTTCAGGCTCAGGGATACATGAAGCTTCAGGTTCAGGGATACATGAAGCTTCAGGCTCAGGGATACATAAAGAAGCTTCAGGCTCAGGGATACATGACGAAGCTTCAGGCTCAGGGATACATGACGAAGCTTCAAGCTCAGGGATACACAATGAAGCTTCAGGCTCAGGGAAACATAACGAAGCTTCAGGCTCAGGGATACATACGAAGCTTCAAGCTCAGGGATACATGACGAAGCTTCAAGCTCAGGGATACATAACGATGCTTCAAGCTCAGGGATACACAATGAAGCTTCAAGCTCAGGGATACATAACGAAGCTTCAAGCTCAGGGATACACAATGAAGCTTCAAGCTCAGGGATACATAACGAAGCTTCAAGCTCAGGGATACACAATGAAGCTTCAAGCTCAGGGATACATAACGATGCTTCAAGCTCAGGGATACACAATGAAGCTTCAAGCTCAGGGATACATAACGATGCTTCAAGCTCAGGGATACACAATGAAGCTTCAAGCTCAGGGATACATAACGATGCTTCAAGCTCAGGGATACACAATGAAGCTTCAAGCTCAGGGATACATAACGATGCTTCAAGCTCAGGGATACACAATGAAGCTTCAAGCTCAGGGATACATAACGAAGCTTCAAGCTCAGGGATACATAACGATGCTTCAAGCTCAGGGATACACAATGAAGCTTCAAGCTCAGGCATACATAACGATGCTTCAAGCTCAGGGATACATAACGATGCTTCAAGCTCAGGGATACACAATGAAGCTTCAAGCTCAGGGATACATAACGATGCCTCAAGCTCAGGGATACTCAATGAAGCTTCAAGCTCAGGGATACATAACGATGCTTCAAGCTCAGGGATACATAACGAAGCTTGCACGCAGGATCAAGCTGGAGTGCAAGAAGCTTAACAAACGCTTCAGTTTAGAGGGCGATAGTCTAATTATTTATGCTGGCTCCACTCTAAGTGGGAGCCAGAGGCTGTAACACAACAACGGTACTTCCAACTGCACACACTTGATGAGTACCAGTAGTCTGTAGATAGTGTATACATTGTTGGTGAACGGAACTACTAGTGTATACATTGTTGGTGAACGGAACTACCAGTGTATACACTGTTGGTGAAGGAACTACCAGTGGATACATTGTTGGTGAATGGAACTACCAGTGTATACATTGATGGTGAAAGAACTACCAGTGTATACAGTGTTGGTGAACGGAACTACCAGTGTAAGACACTCTTGGTGAAGGAACTGCCAGTGTATACATTGTTGGCGAAGGAACTACCAGTGTATACATTGTTGGTGAAGGAACTACCAGTGTACACATTGTTGGTGAAGGAACTACCAGTGTATACATTGTTGGTGAAGGAACTACCAGTGTATACACTGTTGGTGAAGGAACTACCAGTGTATACATTGTTGGTGAAGGAACTACCAGTGTATACATTGTTGTTGAAGGAACTACCAGTGTATACATTGTTGAAGGAACTACCAGTGTATACATTGTTGTTGAAGGAACTACCAGTTTATACACTGTTGGTGAAGGAACTACCAGTGTATACATTGTTGGTGAAGGAACTACCAGTGTATACATTATTGGTGAAGGAACTACCAGTGTATACATTGTTGGTGAAGGAACTACCAGTGTATACATTGTTAGTGAAGGAGCTACCAGAGCATACAGTATATTGTTGCAATAAGATCACAGTAAATAGGTGATATCACAATATGCAAAACCACCACTGTGAAAAAATAGTGAACTTCGAAGTGCTTTCGTGATTTCTCACTTTATCACACTTCCTAGATAATGTGAGAAATCACGAAATCTCTTGGAGGTTCACTAATTTTTCACAGTGGTTGTTCTGCATAGTTTATTGACATATGGAACCAGCAATATATAAATATATATATATATATATATATATATATATATATATTATATATATATATATTATATATATATATATTCTGGGTAAGGCAATGCGTGTAAGCAGATAAAATTTGTCATGAGAAGTCACAACAGTCTTCCAGAGTTACCTTGGCTTATGATCACGTTACTTTCTTAAGCAGAAAGGAACTGGAGAGAGGCAACAGAAGAGTAGATGGGAAAGAGTAAATTCGTACGATACACAGTGTCACCTGGTCCACGCTAGAGAGAGATGCTACTCCTAGGATCGCAAAGGAGTCATTAAGCGTCTGTCGGTCCACAGTAGAGGGGTGCTACTTCTAGGATTTAGTAAAGGAGTACAGTGCCTCCTGGTCCACGCTAGACACCTGCTACGCACACTCAAACGTCCCCACTAATAGATTTGTGCAATCATTTCTTAAAGTTGCCCAAGGTATTACTTAACACTTTGTTTCACTCTTCTACAACTCTACTGACAAATATGTGCTTTCATATATCGCTTCTGAATACGAATTTACCCAATTTCAATACGTTATTTAGAGTTTTCTTCGGTTTGATGGCCTCTGTTATCTTTTTTTGTTATACATGTATATCCTTCATTTATGCCAGTCCTCCACTTGTGCACTGCCGTCAGTGCAGGAAGTCACAAAGATACCACAGTCACTTAACGCCAGAATTTAACTACAGTAGGTCAATAAAACTCAAATTCCTGAACATATATGAAAAGTAAAGTATTGACTTGCATAGCGTCGTCGAGGTATTTACAGACGGACTCCCTCCTTCAAGACTCGACCTTCAAGGTATATGGCTGGAGAAGGTTTGTCTGGGTGGCCAGCCAAGCCGAACTAGTTACACACACTAAATACACATTTGTATACATGAATACATACGTACGTACGTTCATCAATATATACGTAGATTCCTACATACATGATGAGAACAAAAAGGCACAATACCCTGACTGGGACAATACACAACATAACCAGCACATAGGAGAGGAGCTTATGACGACGTTTCGGTCCAAATCGGACCGAAACGTCGTCATAAGCTCCTACATGTATGTGCGAGTTATTTATATATTCATGATGAGATCTGATGCAAGGAAGGATAGCTCCACTGCCTTAGATCAAAAGCCCTTCACCAGCATCAATACACCCCACTTTAAAGACTGGTGCTACCCATGCAATTTTAAAAGTGTCTACACTTAATGTGATATAAATCTTAGTTAATGCCGTGCACAGGACTTCAGCAGCTTCCTCAAGCATTCACGAAGAAAATGTATGAGATCCCATCTCGTGTGAGGAATCCAGGGCGTTATTTTGACTTTTTAACCTGTTCTTGTGTAACAGAAATGCTGCTCTTCTCTAACCTGTTCTTGTGTAACAGCAGTGTGGTTCAGGAGCGTGTGTGTGTGGCAAGGCCTCTCTTTACCAGTTTCCGGCAGCAGCAGTTTCCATTATCAATGCTGGTTCTTGGAAGCATTTACTGAGTGCTTCATAGATTTCCAGGTGTGTGTAATACTTGTACAGTGTCCCCTTTGAAGTAACTGTTTCTCCTTAGTGCATTGCCTCAGTTCTTAAGGTGGGTTATTAGCCAAAAGAAAGCAGTCTGGGTTACACATACCATCCCAAGTACTTGGGCTGGTAACCGCGTCTACCAGTCCGGAGTTGACCCACAAGTCAGCCCATGAGGCTGTTGTCCTGCAGACCTCACCCAAGGAAGTCTTCGTGGCAGCCATATAGACCTGAAGCTGCGTATCACAAGACAGGATGGACCACGCAAGACACACGGCTCCTCACACAATGCTCAGCTTACGAATTATTTTAAGCACAGGTACACATAAGTACAATTACCATACATAGTGTAAATTACCCACCAAAATAACCTCAAAAAAGGCCAATGTGACACTGGGTAACTCAAATGTGTGAAAATTAGTTCAATAAAAGATATACTTGGAATAAGGTAAACTGAGCTATTTATATTAACTTTAGAGGATCAGATCACAATAATAGGGGAAGTGGAGGAGTGTTGGAGGATGTGAATATCACCAACACCGCTAAGGTATTGGAGGTGATGTAGGTAATGCTGGAGGTGGTGTTGGTGAGGTAATGGACGTCACCAACAATACCAAGGTATTGGAGGTAATGTTGATGAGGTAGTGTTGGTGAGGTGGTGTTGATGAGGTAGTGCTGCTGAGGTGATGTTGATGAGATGATGTTGGTGAGGTGATGTGGATGAGGTGGTGTTGATGAAATAGTTTTGGTGAGGTGGTGTTGGTGAGGTGGTGTTGGTGAGGTGATGTTGATGAGGTGGTGTTGATGAGGCAGTGTTTGTGAGGTGGTGTTGGTGAGGCAGTGACCAACACACCAGAGTGGTGGCGTCCACATAACTTGACATTCCTCAGCTCACAGCCGGTCACCAGAACTAAGAGATTATCATCAAGGTTTCTCAGTGTCGTAATTGTTGCTTCTGTGTGCTGTAACTGTTCCTTGTGTGTGGAGTATGTCTCCACTACTGCCTCATCCAAGTTACTCAACTTTTCAACCAGCCTGAGACTAAAGAAATACCTCCTAACATCCCTATAGTCCATCTGTATCTTCAGTTTCCACCTGTGTCCCCTTGATCCAGGTCCTCTTAATTCTGTCCATATCAAGCCTATCGATTTCCTTTAAGAGTTTGTACATATTAACCAAGTCTCTCCCTGTCCTTCTCTCCACCAAGGTTGTCAGGTTCAGTTCCTTCAACCTCTCCTCATAGTGCATTCCTCCCAATTCTGGTACCAGCGTGGCTGCCAACCTTTCCCAGTGTTTTCACGTGCTTGACCAAGTGTGGCCTCCATGTTGGGGCTGCATACGCGATGACTGATACCACATACGTATGTTGTATAAAAGATTCACAAGTATTTTTTGTGTAAGTTCATGTGTACTCACCTGTTTGTGGTTGCAGGGGTCGAGTCACAGCTCCTGGCCCCCGCCTCTTCTTTGTGTAAGTTCATGTGTACTCACCTGTTTGTGGTTGCAGGGGTCGAGTCACAGCTCCTGGCCCCCGCCTCTTCGCTGGTCGCTACTAGGTCCACTCTCTCCCTGCTCCATGAGTTTTATCGAACCTCTTCTTAAAGCTATGTATGGATCCTGCCTCCACTATATCACTCCAGATTATTCCACTTCCTGGCAAATCTATGGCTGAAGAAATACTTCCTAACATCCCTATGACTCATCTAAGTTTTCAACTTCCATTTTTGACGCCTTCTTGCTGTTCCATGTCTGAAACATCCTGTCCTTACCCAGTATTTAAAGTTATCATGTCCCTCCTATCCCTCCTGTCCTCCAGTGTGTGTACTCACCTATTTGTACTCACCTATTTGTGGTTGCAGGGGTCGAGTCACAGCTCCTGGCCCCGCCTCTTCGCTGATTGCTACTAGGTCCTCTCTCTCCCTGCCCCATGAGCTCTATCATACCTCGCCTTAAAACTATGTATGGTTCCTGCCTCCACCACATCACTTTCTAGGCTATTCCATGGCCTGACTACTCTATGACTGAAGAAATACTTCCTAACATCCCTTTGATTCATCTGAGTCTTCAACTTCCAATTGTGACCTCTTGTGTCTGTGTCCCATCTCTGGAACATCCCGTCTTTGTCCACCTCGTCTATTCCGCGCAGTATTTTATATGTCGTTATTATGTCTCCCCTGACCTCCTGGCCTCCAGTGTCGTCAGGCCGATTTCCTCAACCTTTCTTCATTGGACAATCCCCGTAGCTTGGGGACTAGTCTTGTTGCAAACCTTTGCACTTTCTCTAATTTCTTGACGTGCTTGACTAGGTGTGGATTCCAAACTGGTGCTGCATACTCCAGTATGGGCCTGACGTAGATGGGTGTACAGAGTTTTGTGTGTGGTGTGTGTGTGTGTGTGTGGGGTGTGGTGTGTGTGTGTGTGTGTGTGTGTGTGTGTGTGTGTGTGTGTGTGTGTGTGTGTGTGTGTGATGGCTACAGAAAGCGTTTGTGCACAGTCGACCAAAAAAATTACCTTTCACTGGTAAGACAGAGGAATATTTATGTGTGTAAGACACGTTACGATGCGTGCACCAGGAGAAGAGAGAGAAAGAGAGAGAGGAGAGAGAGAGAGAAGAGAGAGAGAGGGAAAGGGGAGGGGAGAAAAAGAAAGAAAAGAGAAGGAGAGAGAGAGAAGAGAGAGGAGAGGGCAGGAGGGAGAGGAGAGAGAGGGAAGAGAGAGAAGAAAGAGAGAGAGGGTAAGGGGAAAGGGTTAGAGTCTCCCTCTTTCTACCCTTCCTGGTAGGGAAGCAGATTCATGTCAAGATTTTCTCCTGGCTGACACACAATGTTTGTCATCACTAACCATAACTGTGTGTGTGTATTATGTGTTGTGTGTGTTTTGTGAGTTTGTGTGTGGTGTGTGTTTGTGTGTGGTGTGTGTGTGTAAATCATCTCCTTTATTCATTTTCTCCCCCCCCCTCACCTTCACTACATCTCACTCTCAGACAGAAATGATCATAATTTAAAAGTTTACTGAGAAAAGCAGCGCCTCAGAGTGACTAAACCGGAAATTACTTACTGAGGAAGACTGAGAGAGAGAGTCGCAGACATGATGAGTACGACGTACACTGAGTACAACTTAGACAAAGTTCAGCTTAGGAGGAGTACAACTTAAAGAGTCGACGATGACAGTAAGATGGAGTGGAACACTGGCCAAGCACGAAGACGTCAGCAAATAAGTAGGCAACGTCAGTAATCATTAACTGACATTACCCAACATCAGAGAACGTCAGCCACGTCTCTAGACGCCGGGGTACCGTAAGATGATGAGGGAGAAGAAGGATCATGGGAGAGTCTTACATCACTGATGTTACACCGTAGCTCACACCCAAACCTTCTCCACTCCACTTCTCAGAACACTACAACACCCTCACTATCACCAGCAAGGTCAGTGTACCTGTAACACCCTCACTATCACCAGCAAGGTCAGTGTACCTGTAACACCCTCATTATCACCAGCAAGGTCAGTGTACCTGTAACACCCTCACTATCACCAGCAAGGTCAGTGTACCTGTAACACCCTCATTATCACCAGCAAGGTCAGAGTACCTGTAACACCCTGCACTATCACCAGCAAGGTCAGTGTAACCTGTAACATGGCCCTCAATTAATCAATCCACAAGGTCATGTACCTGTAACACCCTCACTAATCACCAGCAAGGTCAGTGTACCTGTAATATCCTCACTATCACCAGCAAGGTCAGTGTACCTGTAACACCCTCACTATCACCAAGAAGGTCAGTGTACCTGTAACACCCTCACTATCACCAGCAAGGTCAGTGTACCTGTAACACCCTCACTATCACCAGCAAGGTCAGTGTACCTGTAACACCCTCACTATCACCAGCAAGGTCAGTGTACCTGTAACACCCTCACTATCACCAGCAAGGTCAGTGTACCTGTAACACCCTCATTATCACCAGCAAGGTCAGTGTACCTGTAACACACTACCACCAGTAAGGTCAATGTACCTGTAACACCCTCATTATCACCAGCAAGGTCAGTGTACCTGTAACACACTACCACCAGTAAGGTCAATGTACCTGTAACACCCTCACTATCACCAGCAAGGTCAGTGTACCTGTAACACACTACCACCAGCAAGGTCAATGTACCTGTAACACACTACCACCAGTAAGGTCAATGTACCTGCAACACACTACCACCAGCAAGGTCAATGTACCTGTAAACACACTACCACCACAATGACGAGTTGTACCTGTAACACACTACCACCAGTAAGGTCAATGTACCTGTAACACACTACCACCAGCAAGGTCAATGTACCTGTAACACACTACCACCAGCAAGGTCAGTGTACCTGTAACACACTACCACCCAAGGACATGTACCTGTAACACACACACCAGGAAGTGTCATGTACCTGACATACTACCACCAGCAAGGTCAATGAACCTTTAACACACTACCACCAAGCAAGGTCAGTGTGTACCTGTAACAAACTACCACCAGCAAGGTCAATAGTACCTGTAACACACTACCACCACAAGGACAAATGTACGCTGTAACACACTACCACCAGCAACGGTGTCAGTGTACCTGTAACACACTACCACCAGCAAGGTCAGTGTACCTGTAACACACTACCACCAGCAAGGTCAGTGTACCTGTAACACACTACCACCAGCAAGGTCAGTGTACCTTGTAACACACTAACCACCAGCAAGGTCCATGTATCTGTAAACACACTACCACCCAGCATGGAGTCATGTACTGTTAACACCCTACCACCACCAAGGTCAGTGGTAACCTGTAACACACAACCACCAGCAAGGTCAGTGTATCTGTAACACACTACCACCAGCAAGATCAGTGTGTAACCTTAACACACTACCACCAGCAAGGTCAGTGGTACTGTACACCCTACCACCATCAAGCTCCCAGTGTTACTGTAACACACAACACCATCCAAGGTCAGTGTACCGTACCACACTACCACCAGCAAGGTCAGAGTGTACCAGTAACACACTCCACCAGCAAGGTCAGTGTACCTGTAACACACTACCACCACAAGTGTCAGAGAACCTGTAACACACTACCACCAGCAAGGTCATGTAACTGTAACACACGACCACCAGTCAAGGTCAATGTACCCTGTAAACACACTACCACCAGCAAGGTCCAGAGTACCTGTAACACACTACCAACCAGCAAGTCCAGTGATACTGTAACACACTATCCCCCCCACTCACCAGCAAGGTCAATGTACCTGTAACACACTACCACCAGCAAGGTCAATGTACCTGTAACACACTACCACCAGCAAGGTCAATGTACCTGTAACACACTACCACCAGCAAGGTCAATGTACCTGTAACACACTACCACCAGCAAGGTCAGTGTACCTGTAACACACTACCACCAGCAAGGTCAGTGTACCTGTAACACACTACCACCAGCAAGGTCAGTGTACCTGTAACACACTACCACCAGCAAGGTCAGTGTACCTGTAACACACTACCACCAGCAAGGTCAATGTACCTGTAACACACTACACCATCAAGGGTCAATGTACCTGTAACACACTACCACCAGCAAGGTCAGTGTACCTGTAACACACTACCACCAGCAAGGTCAGTGTACCTGTAACACACTACCACCAGCAAGGTCCTGTATACCCTGTAACACACTACCACCAGCAAGGTCAGTGTACCTGTAACACACTACCACCAGCAAGGTCAATGTACCTGTAACACACTACCACCAGCAAGGTCAATGTACCTGTAACACACAACCACCAGGCAAGGACAATGTACCTGAAACACACCTACCACCAGCAAGGTCATGTACCTGTAACACACTACCACCAGCAAGGTCAGTGTACCTGTAACACACTACCACCAGCAAGGTCAGTGTACCTGTAACACACTACCACCAGCAAGGTCAATGTACCTGTAACACACTACCACCAGCAAGGTCAGTGTACCTGTAACACTACACCAGCGAATGCATTGCACCAGTAACACACACGCACCAGCAAGTGTCATGTACCTGAACACACTACAACCTGCAGGTCATGAACCTGTAACACACACCACCAGCAAGGTCAGTAGTACCTGTTAAACACACAACCACCAGCAAGGCAATGTCACCTGTAAACGACACACCACTCAGCAAGTCAGGTGTACCTGTAAACACACTACCACCAGCAAGGTCAATGTACCTTACACACTACCACCAGCAAGGTCAGTGTACCTGTAACACTACCACCAGCAAGGTCAATGTACCTGTAACACACTACCACCAGCAAGGTCAGTGGGAGACCTGTAAACACACTTCAACCAGCAAGGTCAATGTACCTGTAACACACAACCACCTGCAAGGTCCAGTGTTACCTGTAACACACAACCACCAGCAAGGTTCAGATTGTACCTTGTAACACACAACCACCACAAGGCAATGTACCTGTAACACACACCACCAACAAGGTCAATGTACCTGTAAACACTACCACCAGCAAGGTCATTGAACCTGTAACACACACCACCACAAGTGTCCAGTGTACCTGTAACACACTACCACCAGTCAAGGTCAGTGTACCTGTAACACACACCACCAGCAGGTCAAAGTACCTGTTAACACACTACCACCAGCCAGGTCATGTACCTGTAACACACTACAACCATCAAGTCAATGTACCTGTAACACACTACCACCAGCAAGTCATTGTACTGTAACACACTACCACCAGCAGGTCAAGTCCTGTAACACACTACACACCAGCAAGGTCAGTGTACTGTAACACACTACCACCAGCAAGGTCCAATGTACCTGTAACACACAACCACCAGCAAGTGTCTGTGTACCTTTAACACACAACCACCAGCAGTCAGTACCTGTAACACACTACCACCAGCAAGGTCATGTACCTGTAACACACTACCACCAGCAAGGTCAATGTACCTGTAACACACTACCACCAGCAAGGTCAGTGTACCTGTAACACACTACCACCAGCAAGGTCAATGTACCTGTAACACACTACCACCAGCAAGGTCAGTGTACCTGTAACACACTACCACCAGCAAGGTCAATGTACCTGTAACACACTACCACCAGCAAGGTCAGTGTACCTGTAACACACTACCACCAGCAAGGTCAGTGTACCTGTAACACACTACCACCAAGCATGGTCATGTACCTGTAACACACACGCACCACAAGGACAATGTACCTGTAACACACTACCACCAGCAAGGTCAGTGTACCTGTAACACACTACCACCAGCAAGGTCAGTGTACCTGTAACACACTACCACCAGCAAGGTCAATGTACCTGTAACACACTACCACCAGCAAGGTCAATGTACCTGTAACACACTACCACCAGCAAGGTCAGTGTACCTGTAACACACTACAACTAATGGGGGCACAAGGTCAGTGTACCTGTAACACACTACCACCAGCAAGGTCAATGTACCTGTAACACACTACCACCAGCAAGGTCAATGTACCTGTAACACACTACCACCAGCAAGTCATGTACTGTAACACACTACCACCAGCAAGTCAATTTACCTGAACACACTACCACCAGCAAGGTCAGTGTACCTGTAACACACTACCACCAGCAAGGTCAATGTACCTGTAACACACTACCACCAGCAAGGTCAATGTACCTGTAACACACTACCACCAGCAAGGTCAGTGTACCTGTAACACACTACCACCAGCAAGGTCAATGTACCTGAACACACTACCACCAGCAAGGTTCAAGTACCATGTAAAACACTACCACCAGCAAGGTCAATGTACCTGTAACACACTACCACCAGCATGGTCAAGTACCATGTAACACACTACCACCAGAGGTCATGTACCTGTAACACACTAACCACCAGCAGGTCAGTGACTCTGTAACACACTACCACCAGCAAGGTCAATGTTTTTACCTGTAACACACTACCACCAGCAAGGTCAATGTACCTGTAACACACTACCACCAGCAAGGTCAGTGTACCTGTAACACACTACCACCAGCAAGGTCAGTGTACCGGAAACACAACTACCACCAGCAAGGTTCAGTGTACCTGTAACACCTACCACCAGCAGGTCCAGTGTACCTGTAACACACTACCACCAGCAAGGTCAATGTACCTGTAACACACTACCACCAGCAAGGTCAATGTACCTGTAACACACTACCACCAGCAAGGTCAGTGTACCTGTAACACACTACCACCAGCAAGGTCAATGTACCTGTAACACACTACCACCAGCAAGGTTCAATGTACCGTGTAACACTCTACCACCATCAAGGTCAGTGTACCTTGTAACACACTACCCACAGCAAGGTCAATGTACCTGTACACACTACCACCAGCAAGTCAGTGTACCTGTAACACACACCACCAGCAAGGATCAATGTATCCTGTAACACACTACCACCAGCAAGGTCAATGTACCTGTAACACACTACCACCAACAAGGTCAATGTACCTGTAACACACTACCACCAGCAAGGTCATTGTACCTGTTAACACACTACCACAGCACGGTCCAATGTACCTGTAAGCACACTACCACCATCAGCAAGGTCAGGAACCTGTAACACACTACCACCAGCAAGGTCAGTGGTACCTGTATACACACTACCACCACAAGGTCAGTGTACCTGTAACACACTACCACCAGCAAGGACAATGTACCTGTAACACACTACCACCACAAGGAATGTGTACAGTAAACACACATACCACCAGTCAAGTCAATGTACCTGTAACACACTAACCACAGCAAGGTCCAGTGTACTGTAACACACTACCACCAGCAAGGTCAATTACCTTGTAACACACTACACCAGCAAGGACCAATGTACCTGTAACACACTACCACCACAAATGACAATGAACGCTGTAACTCACTACCACCACAAGGTCAATGTACCTGAACACACTACCACCAGCAGTCAATGTACCTGTAACACACTACCACCGGCAATGTGCAGTGGAACTTAATCACAACTACCACCGCAAGGTTCCAATGTACCTGTAACACACTACCACCAGCAAGGTCAATGTACCTTAGACACACTAACCACCAGCAGGTCAATGTGACCATACACACTACCACCACAAGGTCAGTGTACCTGTAACACACTACCACCAGCACTCAATGTATCTGTAACACACTACCTCCAACAAGGGTAAATGTACTGTAACACACTACACCCGCAAGGGTCAATGATAACTGTAACACACTACCACCATCAAGGTCAGTGTACCGGTAACACACTACCACCAGCAAGGTGCAATTACCTGTAACACACTACCTACCAGCAAGGTCAATGTAACCTGTAACACACTACCACCAGCAGGTCAAAGAACCTGTAACACACTACCACCAGCAAGGTAATGTAATCCAGTAACACACTACCACCAGCAAGGTCAGTGTACCTGTAACACACTACCCCACAAGGTCAATGTACTGTAACACACTACCCCAGCAAGGTCGTGTAACCTTAACACCACAACCACCACAAGGTCAGTGTACCCTTAAACACACTACCACCAGAAAGGTCAGTGTACCATGAAACACCTACCACCAGCAAGGTCAATGTATCCTGTAACACACTACCAACCACAAGGTTCAGTGGTACCTGTAACACACAACAACCAGCAATACGAATGTAATCGTGAACACGGGGGGGAGCGACCACCAGCAAGTCAGAGTACCAGTAGCCACACTACACCCGGCAAGTTGTGCGTATGAGTTACCGGTAACACACTACCACCACAAGGTCAGCTGTACCTGTAACACACTACACCAGCAAGGTCAATGTACCTGTAACACACTACCACCAGCAAGGTCAGTGTACCTGTAACACACTACCACCAGCAAGGTCAGTGTACCTGTAGCACACTACCACCAGCAAGGTCAGTGTACCTGTAACCACTACCACCAGACAAGGGTCTGTGTACCTGTAACACACTACCACCAGCAATGTACAGTAGGTACTGTAACACCCTACCACCAGCAAGGTCGTGTACTGTAACACACAACCACCAGCAAGGTCAGTAGTACCTGTAACACACAACCACCAGCAAGGTCAATTGTACACTTAACACACTACCACCAGCAAGGCAGGTACCTGTAACACACTACCAACAGCAAGGTTCAGTGTACCTGTAACGACACTACCACGCAGCAAGGTCAGTGTAACCTGTAACACACACCACCAGCAAGGTCGAGTGAAACCTGTAACACACTACTCACCAGCAAGGGCTTTGTACCTGTAACACAACTACCACCACAAGGTCAGTGTAACCAGTAACACACTATTCCACCAGCAAGGTCATGGTACCTGTATCCCACTACCACCAGCAAGGTCATGTACCTGAACACACTACCAACCAGCAAGGTCAGTGACCGCTGTAACACCTACCACCAGCAAGGTCAATGTACCTGTAACACACTACCACCACAAGGTCCAATGTACGTAACACACTAACCACCAGCAAGGTCATGTACCAGTAACACACAACCACCAGCAAGGTCATTGTACCAGTAACACACAACCACCACAAGGTCATGTACCTTGTAAAAAAAAAAAATAAAAACACACTACACCAGTCAAGGTCAACTGTACCTGTAACACACAACCACCATCACGGACTAATGTACCAGTAACACACTACCACCAGCACGGTCATGTACCGTGTAACACACCTACCACCAGCAAGGTCAGTGTACCTGTAACACACTACCACCAGCAAGGTCAGTGTACCTGTAACACACACCACCCGCAAGGTCCAATGTACCCATGAAACACACTACCACCAGCAAGGTCAATGTACCGTAACAACTATCCACCAGCAAGGTCAATAACCTGTAACACACAACCACCAGCAGAGGTCAGTGTACCTGTACAACACTACCACCAGCAGTCAGTGACCTGTAACACAGTACCACCAGTAACAAGGCAGTGAACGCAGTAACACGACTACCACCACAAGGTCAATGACCTGTAACACACTACCACCAGCAAAGGGCAGTGTACCTGTAACACACACCCCAGCAAGGCAATGTACCTTGAAACCCACGTAACCACCAGCCAAGGTCAATTACCTTTAGACACACTACCACCAGCAATTGTCAGTGTACCTGTAAACACCACTACCACCATCAAGTTCCATGGTGTACCTGTACAGCACTACCACCAGCAAGGTCAGTGTACCTTGAACACCCACCACCAGCAAGGTCAGTGTTACCTGTAACACACTACCCACCAGCAAGGTCAGTGTACCTGTAACGACACTACCACCAGCACGGTCAGTGTACCTGTAACACACAAGACACCATCAAGGTCCAATGTACCTGAACACACTACCACCAGCGAAGGTCAGTGTACCATTAAACACACTACCACCAAGCAAGGTCAATGTACCGTGTAACACACTACCACCAGCAAGGTCAATGTACAGTAAAACACACTACCCCAGCAAGTCAGTGTACTAGTAACACACTACCACAGCAAGGGTCAGTGTAACTGTAACACACTACCACCAAGCAAGGTCAGTGTACGCTTAAACCACACAACCACCAGCAAGGTCAGTTGTACCTGTAACACTACCACCAGCAATGTCAATGTACCTGTAACACACTACCACCACAAGGTCAATGTACCTGTAACACACTAAACACCAGCAAGGGTCAGTGTATCTCCTGTAACACACACCACCAGCAAGGTCAGTGTAACCTGTAACACACTACCACCATCAAGGACATTGAACCGTAATCACACTACCACCAGCAAGGTCAATGAACCATAACACACTACCACCATCAATGTCAGTGTACCTGTAACACACTACCACCAGCAAGGTCATGTACTCTGTAGCACACTACACCGCAAGGTCAATGTACCTGGTAAAACACTACCACCATCAAGGCCGTGTAACCGATAACACACAACCAGCCAGCAAGTACAGTAGTACCTGTAACACACTACACCATCAGGACCAATGTACCGTGAAACACAGCAGAGCCACCAGCAAGGTCAATGTACCAGAAACCCACTACCACCACAATTGACAGTTGACCTGTTAACCACACTACCACCAGCAAGGTCAGTGTACCTGTAACACACAACCACAGCAAGGTCAGTGTACCTGTACCACCTACCACCAGCAAGTGACAATGTTACCTGTAACACACTACCACCCAGCAAGTTCAATGTACCTGTAACACACTACCAGCTGCCGGGGGGGGGGGGGGGCATTCACAGGGGGGGGGCGGGGGGGGGGCGGGCAAAACCCCCAGCAAGGTCAGTGTAGCCTGTAAGCACACTACGAACACCAGCAAGGTCAGTGTAACCTGTAACACACTACCACCAGCAAGGTCAAATGTACCTGTAACACACTACCACCCACAAGGTCAATGTACCTGTAACACACTACCACCAGCAAGGTCAGTGTACCTGTAACACACTACCACCAGCAAGGTCAATGTACCTGTAACACACTACCACCAGCAAGGTCAAGTACTGTAACAACAGCGCTAACCACCACAAGGTCAGTGTACCTGAAACACACTACCACCAGCAAAGGTCGTGTACCGTAAAAACACTACCACGCAGCACTGTCAATGTACCTGTAATACCCACTACCCCCCATCAAGGACAGTGTACCTGTAAACACACTAACCACCAGCAAGGTCCAATGTACCAGAAACACACTACCACCAGCAAGGTCAGTGTACCTGTAACACACTACCACCAGCAAGGTCAATGTACCTGTAACACACTACCACCAGCAAGGTCAATGTACCTGTAACACACTACCACCAGCAAGGTCAGTGTACCTGTAACACACTACCACCAGCAAGGTCAATGTACCTGTAACACACGTACCACCACAAGGTCAGTGTAACCTGTAACACACTACCACCACAAGGTCAATGTACCTGTAACACACGACCACCAGCAATGTCAGAGTACCTTTAACACACTACCAACACAGCAAGGCATGTACCTGTAACACACTACCACCACAAGGACAGCTGACTTGTACACACACCACCAGCAAGTCAATGTACCTGTACACACCCTACACCAGCAAGGTCATTGTAACCCTGTTAACACACTACCACCAGCAAGGTCAATGTACCTGTAACACACTACCACCAGCAAGGTCAATGTACCTGTAACACACTACCACCAGCAAGGTCAATGTACCTGTAACACACTACCACCAGCAGGTCAAATTGTACCTGTAACACACTACCACCAGCAAAGGTCAGTGAACCTGAAACACACTACCACCAGCAGGTCCATGTACCTGTATCACACTACCACCACAAGGGTCAAAGTACCTGTACATCACACTACACCAGCAAGGTCAGTGACCTGTACCACACTACACCATCAAGGTATGGTACCTGTAACACACTACCACCAGCAAGGTCAATGTACCTGTAACACACTACCACCAGCAAGGTCAGTGTACCTGTAACACACTACCACCAGCAAGGTCAGTGTACCTGTAACACACTACCACCAGCAAGGTCAGTGTACCTGTAACACACTACCACCAGCAAGGTCAATGTACCTGCAACACACTACACCAGCAAGGTCAATGTACCTGTAACACACTACAACCAGCAAGGTCAATGTACCTGTAACACACTACCACCAGCAAGGTCAATGTACCTGTAACACACTACCACCAGCAAGGTCAATGTACCTGTAACACACTACCACCAGCAAGGTCAATGTACCTGTAACACACTACCACCAGCAAGGTCAGTGTAACCTGTAATACCACACTACCACCAGCAAGGACAGTGTACCTGTAACACCTAACACACAGCAAGGTCAATGTACCTGTGAACACACTACCCCAGCAAGGTCAAATGTATCCTGTAACACACTACCACCGAGCAAGGTCCAGTGTACCTGTTAACAAACACCACCAGCAAGGTCCATGTACCAGTAACACACAACCACCAGCAAGGCTCAGTGAACCTGTAACACACTACCATCCAGGCAAGGTCAGTGTACCTGTAACACACTACCACCAGCAAGGTCAGTGTACCTGTAACACACTACCACCAGCAAGGTCAATGTACCTGTAACACACTACCACCAGCAAGGTCAGTGTACCTGTATCACATACTACACCAGCAAGGTCAATGTACCTGTAACAAAACTACCCAACCAGCAAGTCAACGTAACCTGTAACACACTACCACCAGCAAGGTCAGTGTACTCTGAACACACTACCACCAGCAAGGTCAATGTACCTGTAAACAGCACTACCAACAGCAAGGTCATGACCCTGTAACACACTACCACCACAAGGTCAGTGTACCTGAACACACTACCAACCAGCAAGGTCAATGTACCACGAAACACACTACCACCAGCAAGGCAATGTACACTTACACACTAACCACCAGCAAGGTCAGTGTACCTGTAACACCAACCACCAGCAAGGTCAAAGTACCTGAACACACTTACCACCATCAAGGTCCAATGTACCTGTAACACACTACCACCAGCATGGTGGGGGGGGTGGTCAGTGTACCTGTAACACACTACCACCAGCAAGGTCAATGTAACTGTAACCACACTGACACCAGCAAGGTCAGTGAGTACCTGAAACACACTACGCACCAGCAAGGTCAATGTACCTGAACACCTCCACCAGCAAGTGTCAATGTACCAGTAACACACACCACCATGCAATGTCAATGAACCAGGATAACACCACACCAGCAAGTTCAGTAGTACCTTTAACAACACACCACCAGCAGGTACAATGTACCTGTAACACACACCACCAGCAAGGTCAATGAACCAGTACCCACTACCACCAGCAAGGTCAGTTGTGTACCATTAACACACTACCACAAAAAAAGACAGCAAGGTAGTGTACCTGTAACACACTACCACCAGCAATGTCAGATGACCCTGTAACACACTACCAACCTCCCCCCCCCCCCCCCCAGCAAGGTCAGTGTACCTGTAAACACACAACCACCAGCAGGTCAATGTACCATGGTAACACACAAACCACCAGCAAGGTCAATGTACCGTAACACCTACCACCAGCAAGGTCAGTGTACCTGTAACACACTACCACCAGCAAGTCAGTGTAACCTGAACACACTACCACCCGCAAGGTCAAGTACCTGTAACACAACTACCACCAGCGAAGGTCAATGACTGTAACACACTACTCACCAGCAAGGTCAGTGTACCTGTACCAACATACCACCAGCAAGGTCAATGTACCTGTAACACACTACCACCAGCAAGGTCAATGTACCTGTAACACACTACCACCAGCAAGGTCAATGTACCTGTAACACACTACCACCAGCAATGACACAAATGTACATAACACACTAACCACCCGCAAAGGTCAGTGTACCTGTAACACACTACCACCAGCAAGGTCAGTGTACCTGTAACACACTACCACCAACAAGGTCAATGTACCTGTAACACACTACCACCAGCAAGGTCAGTGTACCTGTAACACACTACCACCAGCAAGGTCAGTGTACCTGTAACACACTACCACCAGCAAGGTCAATGTACCTGTAACACACTACCACCAGCAAGGTCAATGTACCTGTAACACACTACCACCAGCAAGGTCAGTGTACCTGTAACACACTACCACCAGCAAGGTCAGTGTACCTGTAACACACTACCACCAGCAAGGTCAATGTACCTGCACGACACTACACCAGCAATGTCAATGTACCTGTAACACACTACCACCATCAAGGTCAATGTACCTGTAACACACTACCACCAGCAAGGTCAATGTACCTGTAACACACTACCACCAGCAAGGTCAATGTACCTGTAACACACTACCACCAGCAAGGTCAATGTACCTGTAACACACTACCACCAGCAAGGTCAGTGTACCTGTAACACACTACCACCAGCAAGGTCAGTGTACCTGTAACACACTACCACCAGCAAGGTCAATGACCTGTGAAACCACAACCACCAGCAGTCAATAGTCACCTGTAAACACACTACCACCAGCAAGGTCAGTGTACCTGTAACGACACACCACCAGCAAGGTAAATGTACTTTAAACACACTACCACCAGCAAGGTCCAAGATGTACCTGGTTAACACACTACCACCAGCAAGGTCAGTGTACGCTGAAACACACACCACAGCCAGTCAGATGAACCTGTAACACACTACCACCAGCAAGTCAATGAACCTTGTAAAACACACACTACTCACCAGCAAGGTCATTGTACTGTAAACACTACCACCAGCAAGGACAATGTACCAGTAACCACTACCACCATCAAGGTCAATGTACCCTTTAAACACACTACCACCAGCAAGGTCAGTGTACCTGATAACAACGCTACACAGCAAGTCAAAGTACCTGTAACACACTACCACCAGCAAGGTCAATGTACCTGTAACACACTACCACCAGCAAGGTCAGTGTACCTGTAACACACTACCACCAGCAGGTTCATGTACCTGTAACACTACTACCACCACAAGGTCAATGTACCTGTAACACAGCTACCACTCGAGCAAGTTCAGTGTACCTGTAACACCACTACCACCAGCAAGGGTCAATGTACCTGTAACACACTACCACCAGCAAGTCAATGTAGAGGGGGGGGGGGGGGGGGGGGGGGGGGGGGGGGGGGGGGGGGGGCCACCTGTAACACACTACCACCAGCAAGGTCAGTGTACCTGTAACACACTACCACCAGCAAGGTCAATGTACCTGTAACACACTACCACCAGCAAGGTCAGTGTACCTGTAACACACTACCACCAGCAAGGTCAATGTACCTGTAACACACTACCACCAGCAAGGTCAATGTACCTGTAACACACTACCCACCATGCAAGGTCCAATGTACCTGAAACACACTACCACCACAAGGTCAGTTTACCTGTAACACACTACCACCAGCAAGGTCAATGTACCTGTAAACACACTACCACCAGTAAAAAAGAAAACAAGGACAATGTACCTGTAACACACTACCACCCAGCAAGGTCAGGTGTACCTGTAACCCACTACCACCAGCAAGGGTCATGCAAACTGTACACACTACCACCAGCAAGGTCAGTGTTACTGTAAGACACACTACCACCAGCAAGGTCAGTGTACACTGTAACACACTACCACCACAAGGTCAATATGAACCTGTAACACACTACCACCAGCAAAGGTCAATTGTACCTGTAAACACACTACCACCAGGCAAGGTCGGGAGTTACCTGAACACACTACCACCAGCAAGGTCCGTGTACCTGGTAACACACTACCACCAGCAAGGTCAATTGTACCTGTAACACACTACACCAGCAAGGTCAAGTACCTTTAACACACTACCACCGATCAAGGTCAATGTACCTGTAACACACTACCACCAGCCAGGTCAGTGTACTTAACACACTAACCACCAGCAGGTCAATGTACCTGTAACACACTACCACCAGCAAGGTTCAATGAACCTGTGGAAAACACACTACCACCAGCAAGGTCAGTGTACACTGAAACACACTACACCAGCAAGGTCATTGTACCTGTAACACACTACCACCAGCAAGGCAATGTACCTGAACACACTACCACCAGCAAGGTCAATGTACCAGTAACACACTACCTACCAGCAAGGTCAGTGTACCTGTAACACACTACCACCACAAGTCAGTGTACTGTAACACACTACCACCAGGCAAGTCAGTGTACCATGTAACACACTACCACTCAGCAAGGTCAGTGTACCTGTAACACACAACCACCAGCAAGGTCAGGTGACCTGTAACACACTACCACCAGCAAGGCAAATGTACCTGTACACACCACCACCAGCATTTCAATGTACCAGTAACACACTACCACCAGCAAGGTCAATGTACCTGTTAACACACTACACAGCAGTCAGTGTACCTGTAACACACTACCACCAGCAAGTCAGTGTACTGTAACACACTAAACACCAGCAAGGTCAATAGTACGCCTGTAACCACACTACCACCAGCAAGGTCAATGTACCTGATTAACACACTACCACCAGCAAGTCAATGTACCTGGTAACACACGAACACCAGCAAGGTCAGTGTACCTGTAACACACACCACCACAAGGTCAGTGTACCTGTAACACACTACCAACTCTTCAAGCAAAGGTGTGCGCAATCTACGATAACGTTTTTTCTAAAATTTGAGGTTGCAGGGTCGAGTCACAGCACCTGGCCCCGCCTCTTCGCTGATTGATACAGGACCTCTCTCTCCTGCCCCATGAGCTTTCTATCATACCTCGCCTAAAACTATGTATGGTTCACCTGCCGTCCACCAAACAAATTTCCTAGTCTATTCCATGGCCGTGACTACTCTATAACTGAAGAAAACATCCTACATCCCTTTGATTCATCTGAAGTGCTTTCAACTTCCAATTGTGACCTCTTGTGTCTGTGTCCCATCTCTGGAACAACCCGACTTTGTCCCACCTCGTCTATCCGCGCAGTAATTTATATGTCGTTATTATGTCTCCCCTGACCCTCCTGGCCTCCAGTGTCGTCAGCCGATTTTACCCTCAACCTTCTCATAGGACAAACCCCATCTCTGGGACTAGTCCTTGTAGCAACCATTGCTACTTTCTCTAATTACTTGACGTGCATGACTAGGTGTGGTTCAAACTTGGGCAGCATACTCTAGTATGGGCCAGACGAAGATGGAGTAACAGAAGTGTGTTGTGTGTGTGTGTGTGGTGTGTGTGTGTGTGTGTGAGTGATGTGTGGTGTGTGTGTGTGTGTGGTGGTGTGTTGTGTTGTGTGTGTGATGACGCTACTAAAGCGTCTACAGTCGACCAAAAACATACCTTTCACTGTGTAAACAGAGGAAATATTTATGTGGTGTAAACACGTTACGATGCTTGCACCAGTAGAGAGAGAGAAGAAGAGAGGAAGGGGAGGGAGAGGAAAAATGGGAGTGGGAAGGAGAGAGAGAGAAGAAGAGAGAGAGAAGGAGAGAGAGAGAAGGAGAGAGAGAGACAGAGCGAGAGAGAGGAGAGAGAGAGGAGAGAGAGAGAAGAAGAGAGAGAGAGGGTAAGGGAAGGGTAGAGTCTCCCTCTTTCTACCCTTCCCTGGTAGGGAAGCAGATTCATGTCAAGATTTTCTCCTGGCTGACACACAATGTTTGTCATCACTAACCCATAACATGTGTGTGTGTATGTATGTGTGTGTGTGTGTGTGTGTGTGTGTGTGTGTGTGTGTGTGTGTGTGTGTGTGTGTAAATCATCTCCTTTTATTCATTTTCTCCCCCCCCCTCACCTTCACTACATCTCACTCTCAGACAGAAATGATCATAATTTAAAAGTTTACTGAGAAAAGCAGCGCCTCAGAGTGACTAAACCGGAAATTACTTACTGAGGAAGACTGAGAGAGAGAGTCGCAGACATGATGAGTACGACGTACACTGAGTACAACTTAGACAAAGTTCAGCTTAGGAGGAGTACAACTTAAAGAGTCGACGATGACAGTAAGATGGAGTGGAACACGGCCAAGCACGAAGACGTCAGCAAATAAGTAGACAACGTCAGTAATCATTAACTGACATTACCCAACATCAGAGAACGTCAGCCACGTCTCTAGACGCCGGGGTAACCGAAGATGATGAGGGAGAAGAAAGGATCAGTGGAGATGTCCTTACATCACTGATGTTACACCGTAGCTCACACCCAAACCTTCTCCACACCCATGTCAAGACTTTTTATTCTGGTTTCTACGTCAGACAGTTTATTCTGATTTCTACGTCAGACAGTGTATTCTGGTCTCTACGTCAGACAGTTTATTCTGGTCTCTACGTCAGACAGTGTGTTCTCTCTGGGTGTGAAGTCTGTGTTACCTAGATTTGTGTCACGCTGGTCATCACCATTGTCTAAGATTTGCTGTCTTGTCACTGTATCTGTGCTAGTCTCTGCCATCACCACACACACACACCTACAATTATTTGAGTACACACACACACACACACATATACACACACGCTTATCAACGACAACCAGCACGGTCTCAGAGGCGGGAACCCTGTGTCACAAACCTACTGGAGTTCTAAGACAGGGCAACAGCAGTAAGACAAAAGAGAGAGAGGTGGGTAGATTGCGTTTTCTTGGACTGTAAGAAGGCGTTTGACACAGTTCCACACAAGAGATTAGTGCAAAAGTTGAAGGACCAAGCAGGATAACAGGGCAGGCACTGCAATGAATCAGGGAATACCTGTCAGGAAGACAACAGCGAGTCATGGTATGTGTCGAGGTGTCAGAGTGGGCGCCTGTGACGAGCGGTGTTCCGGTCCTAGGACCAGTGCTGTTTCTGGTATATGTGAATGACATGACGGAAGGAACAGACTTCGAGGTGTCCCTGTTTGCAGATGATGTGAAGTTGATGAGAAGAATTCAATAGGACGAGGACCAGGCAGAATTACAAAAGGGATCTGGACAGGCTCCAGGCCTGGTCCAGCAACTGGCTCCTGGAGTTCAACCCCACCAAGTGCAGAGTCATGAAGATTGGGGAAGGGCAAAGAACACCGCAGACGGAATACAGTTTAGGGGACCAGAGACTACAAACCTCACTCAAGGAAAAAGATCTTGGGGTGAGTATAACACCGGGCACATCTCCTGAGGCGCACGTCAACCAAATAACTGCTACAGCATATGGGCGCCTAGCAAACCTAAGAATAGCATTCCGACATCTCAATAAGGAATCGTTCAAGACCCTGTACACCGTGTACGTTAGGCCTATACAGGAGTATGCAACACAAGTTTGGAACCCACACCTAGCCAAGCACGTAAAGAAATTAGAGAAAGTGCAAAGGTTTGCAACAAGACTAGTCCCGGAGCTAAAGGGTATGTCCTACGAGGAGAGGTTAAGGAAAATCGACCTGAAGACACTGGAGGACATGAGAGATAGGGGGGAAGGATATGATAACAACATATAAAATATTGAGAGGAATCGACATGGTGGACAGAGACAGGATGTTCCAGAGATGGGACACAGCAACAAGGAGTCGCAGTTGGAAGTTCAAAACTCAGATGAATCACAGGGATGTTAGGAAGTATTTCTTTAGTCACAGAGTTGTCAGGAAGTGGAATAGTCTGGGAAGTGATGTAGTGGAGGCAGGATCCATACAGAGCTTTAAGAGGAGGTATGATAAAGCTCATGGAGCAGGAAGAGCGACCTAGTAGCGGCCAGTGAAGAGGCGGGGCCAGGAGCTGTGAATCGACCCCTGCAACCACAACTAGGTGAATACAACTAGGTGAGCACACACACACACACACACACACACACACACCACACACTCACACACACACACACACACACACACACACACTGCGTGGAATAGACAAGGTGGACAAGGACAGGATGTTCCAGGGAGGGGACACAGAAACAAGAGGCCACAATGGAAGTTGAAGACACAAATGAGTCAGAGAGATAGTAGGAAGTATTTCTTCAGTCATAGAGTTGTAAGGCAGTGGAATAGCCTAGAAAATGACGTAGTGGAGGCAGGAACCATACACAGTTTTAAGACGAGGTTTGATGAAGCTCATGGAGCGGGGAGAGAGAGGGTCTAGTAGCAACCGGTGAAGAGGCGGGGCCAGGAGCTAGGACTCGACCCCTGCAACCACAAATAGGTGAGTACACACACACATACACACGACATTATTTTCGCTATGTATATTTTCTTCTGGGGTATATCTGGAGTATACTTGGAGAGGGTTTCGGGGGTCAGCGCCCCCGCGACCCGGCCTGTGACAATAGCCAATTTCGCAACTGCTCCCGGAGCACTACAAATGTTATATATATATTTTTAGTAAGGTTAGATTAGGTTAAGTGAGGTTAAAATTGAGTTAGGTTAGGTTACGTTGAGTGAGGTTAAGTTAGGTAAGGTTAGGTTAAGTTAGGTTAGGTTTAGTGAGGTTAAGTTAGGTTAGGTTGAGTGAGGTTAGGTTAGGTTAGGTTGAGTGAGGTTAAGTTAGGTAAGGTTAGGTTGGGTGAGGTTAAGTTAGGTTAGGTTGAGTGAGGTTAAATTAGGTTAGGTTAATTTGGGTGAGGTTAAGTTAGGTTAGGTTAGGTTGGGTGAGGCTAAGTTAGGTAAGATTAGGTTGAGTGAAGTTAAGTTAGGTTAGGTTAGGTGAGGTTAAAAATGAGTTAGATTAGATTAGGTTAAAATTAAGCTAGATTATTTAAATCTGTCAGGAGGTTAGTACCTCCCTGGATGTCTGCCAGTCTGCCAGCCATACGAACATTCACATGACGCTATCTAAATGACTCTGATGCCAAGACACACAAAGTTAGATTAGTGAGGAAGTGGAATGACCTGGAAAAAATACAGTGGAAGCTGTTTATAACTTTAAAAAAAGAGAGAACGTACGACGCTTCTGGACGTTGATCTCAGGGATAAACCATGCAATCTTGACCAGGCCAGGAGGCCTGGTCACAGACCGGGCCGCGGGGGCGTTGACCCCCGGAACTCTCTCCAGGTAAACTCCAGGTAAACACACACACACACACACGTGTGTGTGTGTGTGTCTACACCTGAGGGAATGTAGAGAGGACAGGAAGTCTGCTGGACGGTGCTACTCACACAAGTAACGGAAATAATCTCACACAAAGATGGCATGTTCTGACCACCACGCAACGATTGCATTCCCCAGGCCGGCCAATGTTGCCTCAGGCGCTACCGGTGGTGCAACTGACGACCCAGTGCTGCACACGACGACCCAATGTTCCCCATGACGACCCACACCTTAAGACGACCCAATGTTCCCTAAGACGACCCAATGTTCCCCAAGACGACCCAATGTTCCTTAAGACGACCCAATGATCACTAAGACGACCCAATGTTCCCTAAGACGACCCAATGTTCCCCAAGACGACCCAATGTTCCTTAAGACGACCCAATGATCACCAAGACGACCCAATGTTCCCTAAGACGATCCAATGTTCCCCAAGACGACACAATGTTCCCTAAGACAACCCAATGTTCCCCAAGACGACCCAATGTTCCCAAAGAAG
>NC_069466.1:29893464-29905964 GCF_026875155.1 Cherax quadricarinatus | reverse complement strand
CAGTCAGGGTACTGTTGGTAGTTTGTTTTCCAGTCAGGGTACTGTTGGTAGTTTGTGTTCCAGTCAGGGTACTGTTGGTAGTTTGTGTTCCAGTCAGGGTACTGTTGGTAGTTTGTGTTCCAGTCAGGGTACTGTTGGTAGTTTGTGTTCCAGTCAGGGTACTGTTGGTAGTTTGTGTTTCCAGTCAGGGTACTGTTGGTAGTTTGTGTTCCAGTCAGGGTATTTTTTGGTAGTTTGTTTACCCAAATTTAGGGTAACTTTGGGAATTGTTTTCCAGCCAGGGTACTTTATGAATTTGTATCCAGCCAGGGTACTTAAATGAATTTGTTCCACAGGGTTTGTACTTAAGTTTTTTTTCCAGTCACGGTATTGTTTAATAGTTTGGGTGATCCAGCCAGGGTACTTTTAAAATTGTGTTCCTCAGACGGTTGGTATTTTGGGTGTTCCAGCAGGGTACTTTTGGTCGAGTTTGTTTTAAAGTCCACCCCGGAAAATTGTTTAGAATTGTTTCCAGCCAGGAATTTGGTATTTGTTGTTCCAGCAGGGTATTTGGTAGTTTTTGTGTTCCAGAAAGGTATTTGGTAATTTGTTTGTTCCCGCCAGGTATTGTTTAGTTTGTTTCCAGCCAGGGTACTTTAGTTGTTCCAGCCAGGGAAATGTTTATGTTTGTTCCAGGCCCACGGTATTTGTATTAATTTTTTGTTTCCAGCAGGTATTGTTTAGTTTGTTTCCAGCCAGGTATTGTTTATTGTGTTCCCAGGTAGTACTTTAGATTTGTCCAGCCAGGTTTGTACATTTACATTAAAATTTTCCAGCAGGTATGTTTTAGTTTGTTCCACCCACGGTATTGTTTTAAATTGTTTTTCCCCCAGCCAGGGTATGGGGGGGGACATTTTGTTGTTCCAGCCAGGTTTGTACAGTTTAGTTTTTTCCCAGCCAGGGGTATTGTTTTATGTTGTTCCAGCCAGGTATGAATTATTTGAATGTTCCAGCCAGGTATTGTTTATTGTTGTTCCAGCCAGGTATTGTTTACATTGAATTTCCAGCCAGGAAATTGTAATTTTTGAATTTTTCCCAAACCCGGATTTAATACATAAATTTGTTCCACCAATTTACAATTTTGAATGTTCCCAAGCCACGGTATTGTACATTACATAAATTGTTTCCAGCCCGAGTAATTGTAGCCACGGAAATTGTAATACATATAAATTTTGTTCCAGCCACGGTATTGTACATTACAAAATGAATTGTTCCAGCCACGGTAGTGACTTAAATTCCTCACACTACTTCAGGAAAAAAAAATCCTGTTAGCTTAGAGCACAGCTCCCACGAAAAATGTGTCGAATTTCATGCTTATAATACGATTATTTAATTTTATTATTATTATTATTATTATTATTATTATTATTATTATTATTATTATTATTATTATTATGGGAAGGTAGCTTACATTCCTTATATGCTTACATATACGTGATTTGAAAATATTTTATATACTAATTGCTGTGAGTCGTGAGGGGCCATCCATGGAGTGGCTGTTATTGTCACATGTTGCTGATAGAGTGTCCACTCTGTCCTATCTCTCTACACGTCTCTGGTAACTCCATATCAGTGGGAATGTCCTCCCCCACTCTGTCCAGAGTGCTGTGTCTGGTAGACCACAGCTGCTGCTCGGTAGAGAGGACAGGGAGGGAGGAGGAAGAAGAGGAAGAAGAGGAATGGGAGGGGAAGACAAGAGGAGAAAGTGGAAGAGAAAGGAAGAGAGGAGAGATATCGTACGTGTGTGTCAGTGTATTAGAAGTGGAGTGAAAGGAGGAGGAAGAGGAGGAAAATAAAATAGAATAAAATAAGAAGGAAGAAGTAATAAAACAAGAAGAAAGCGAAGATAAGACGAAAAACAGCCATTGATAATGTTGTAAGAGAGTTTTACTGAGGCTCGACCACTACTACCATAACTGCCTTCCACACACTATCAAACACACGCTCTAACCTATGTGTATTTTCAGGTGTAGCCAATGTCTCTTCAGGTGTGGAGATATGTATGCACTCTCAGGTGTACATACACTGGTCCATGTATCTTACAGTGTCGATACAAGACTATCTTTCTCAAAGATAGTCTTGTATAAGTTGTATCATATATTAGTAGAAATAAAGATTATTATTATCAGTATTATTATTACTATTATTATTCATTTTATTATTATTATTATCAGTATTAGTATTGTTATTATTAATTTTATTATCATTATTATTATTATTAACATTATTTTATTTTTATTATTTATATATTATTATTATTATTAATTATTATTTTTTTTAAAATTATATTATTTAATTTATTATTATTATTTATTTTTATTATTATTATTATTATTATTATTAAGTGTCAAACGAAATATTTCAACATTAAACACAAATTTGTTGTTAAAAGCATTTTGAACGAATTTTTTGGATAGTGTCTACGTTACCGCATATAAATTATGTGTACAAGTTTATTGTTGCTGCAAGCACTGTGCTCATTTACACAGCGAAATAGTCAGCACAAGAATAAAAGTCACAGTACCGTGGCCCGAACAATTCACAATTAACCCACAAGTTAGACACAAATCTTTAAGAAAACGTTTCGCACCATCCTGGACGATGGTCTACGACAGACCAAAACGTCGTATTTGATGTAAAGATTGAAGATAGTGAGGGAATCTTAAGACTGAACCTTTGCAAGACTGTCTTACCAACATTCCATTCTTCCCTGCCAGACCCTATCAACCAACCGGGAAAATTCCCTGCCTATCCTACCACCCCCGGGGCGTGTCCTAGACTTGTCCTAGACGTGTCCTCTGTGCCCTTTCTTGTCCTTATGAACTTGTGTGGATGGCAGTGTGTAGGCTACCATACGTCTCTCTCTCTCTCTCTCTCTCTCTCTCTCTCTCTCTCTCTCTCTCTCTCTCTCTCTCTCTCTCTCTCTCTCTCTCTCTCTCTCTCTCTCTGTGTAGGTGTAGAAGGGAGAATTCTTCGTTACGATGTCCGCCCATGAAGTAATAAAACTCTCAATTACCGCATGAAACCTCAGCCTCACCTTCTTCATCCTCCTGCAACATAAAGCCAGCAGTAGCAGTAACAGCAGCGGCAGTAGTAGTAGCAGCATTAACAGAAGAAGGAGCAGTATCAGCAGTAACAGCAGCGGCTGTAGCAGTAGCAGCAGTAACAGCAGCAGTAGCAGTAGCAGCAGTAACAGCAGTAGCAGCAGCAGTAGCAGTAGCAGCAGTAGCAGCAGCAGTAGCAGCAGTAACAGTAGCAGTAACAGCAGTAGCAGCAGCAGTAGCAGCAGCAGCAGTAGCAACAGTAACAGCAGTAGCAGCAGCAGTATGCAGTAGCAGCAGTGCCTCAGCAGCAGCAGTAGCAGCAGTAACAGTAGCAGTAACAGCAGTAACAGCAGCAGCAGCAGCAGCAGCAGCAGCAGTAGCAACAGTAACAGCAGTAGCAGCAGCAGTAGCAGTAGCAGCAGTAGCAGCAGCAGTAGCAGCAGTAGCAGTAGCAGTAACAGCAGTAGCAGCAGCAGTAGCAGCAGTAGCAGCAGTAGCAGCAGTAGCAAGCAGTAACAGCGGGTAGCAGCAGCAGTAGCAGTAGCAGCATAGCAGCAGAGTAGCAGCAGCAGTAGCAGCAAGCCAGTAGCAGCAGCAGCAGTAAAACAGCAGTAGCGGGCAGCAGTAGCAGTAGCAGCAGTAGCAGCAGCAGTAGCAGCAGTAACAGCAGCTAGCAGTAGGCAGTAGCAGTAGCATGCAGTAGCAGCAGTAAGCAGCAGCAGTCAGCAGTAGCGCAGCAGTAACAGCAGTAGCAGCAGCAGTAGCAGTAGAAGCAGACAGCAGCAGTAGTTAGCAGTAGCAGCAGCAGCAGTAGCAGCAGCAGTAGCAGCAGTAGCAGCAGAAAAAGCAGCAGCAGGTCAGTAGCAGTAGCAGCAGTAGCAGCAGCAGTAAGCAGTAACAGCAGTAGCAGCAGCAGTAGCAGTAGCAGCAGTAACAGCAGCACCCAGCAGCAGTAGACAGTAAGCAGCAGCGCAGTACGAGCCGCAGTAGCAGAGCAGTAGCCAGAAAAGCAGTACAGTAACGAGCAGTAGCAGCAGGCAGTAGCAGCAGGTAGCAGCAGTAACAGCAGCAAGCAGCAGATAGCAGCAGCAACAGTAAGCAGTAGTAACAGCAGCAGTAGCAGCAGTAACAGCAGTAACAGACAGCAGTAAAGCCAGTAAAGCAGCAGAAAAGCAGCCAGTAACAGCAGCAGCAGCAGCAGCAGTACCCAGCAGTAGCAGTCAGCAGCAGCAGTAGCAGCAATGCAGTAGGGTGAGGTGCTACCCAGTGCATACAAGCATACAAGCAGTAATCACAGTGAATATACCTCAGTAACAGCGCAGCATCAGCCAGTAGAAGCTCACCACAGCGGGTAACCCCACCAATGCTGCAGTAGCACCAGTATCAGCACCAAAGCTGGAAAAGCGTAACACTGCTGCATCAGCCCCAGCCAGTATCAGTCCACCACATGCAGCAGTCAGCAGCAGCATAACCCCAGCACTTGGATCAATACACACGCGGGTAAGCACCACCAAAGCGGTAAGCTCCATCCACTGCTGATAAAGTCCACCACACGCAGCAGTACCAGTGATCAGCTACGACACAGTAGCAAGTACCCACACTGCATCAAGCCCCCAGCTGGTCAAGCTACCACACTGCGGATCAAGCTACTCATGTGCAGTCCACACATAGCGACAAGTCACCACAGCTGATCAAGTACCAGCAGTAGCATCAAGCCTACCACAGTAGCGGATCATAGCCTCATACACACTGCTGGTAAGTCTAGAGCAGTGCATCAAGTACCACAGTGATCAACCCCAGCAAGTAGACAAGTCCACAACAGCAGGATAAAGCCTCCACACACTGCATCAGTAACAAGCAGTAGCACCACAGTGCAAAAGCTCCCATCACAGCGGGATAGCCTAGCACCACTAACTGCTGTCAGCAACAGCATCAAGCACAGCAGCTGTGATAAAGCAGTAACAGCATACACCCCACCATAGCAGGTCAAGCCCCACACACTGCTAGCAAGCAGTAACACCAACTGCGATCAAGCCTAACACGTGGATCAGCAGCGTACCAATGCTGGACAAGCCTAACAGCAGTAACAAGCCCCACCAGCAGCAGTAGCAGCAGCAACAAGTAAAATGCGGGCAAGTCCCCACAGCGATAGCACCACACTGCAGATCAAGCCTTAACAGCGACAACCCCAGAAAGCGGGCAACCTCCACCACAGCGTGGATAACACCAGCAGCGGATAAGCCTCAGCACAGCTGGCACCCCACCACATGCAGCAAGCCTCACCACAGCAACAGCCCTACACAGCTGCAAGCTCCAGCAAGCAAGTCCAGCAGCATGCTGATCAGCCTGCACCCGTGGTCAATACACCACACTGCCTTCAAGCCTCCTATAAACACAGTGGAATCAACCTCAGCTACACTGCGGCCTCCACCACACTGCTGGATCAAGCCTCCACCACACTGCTGGATCAAGCCTCCACCACACTGCTGGATCAAGCCTCCACCACACTGCTGGATCAAGCCTCCACCACACTGCTGGATCAAGCCTCCACCACACTGCTGGATCAAGCCTCCACCACACTGCTGGATCAAGCCTCCACCACACTGCTGGATCAAGCCTCCACCACACTGCTGGATCAAGCCTCCACCACACTGCTGGATCAAGCCTCCACCACACTGCTGGATCAAGCCTCACCACACTGCTGGATCAAGCCTCCACCACACTGCTGGATCAAGCCTCCACCACACTGCTGGATCAAGCCTCCACCACACTGCTGGATCAAGCCTCCACCACACTGCTGGATCAAGCCTCCACCACACTGCTGGATCAAGCCTCCACCACACAGCTGGATCAAGCCTCCACCACACTGCTGGTCAAGCCTCCACCACACTGCTGGATCAAGCCTCCACCACACTGCTGGATCAAGCCTCCACCACACTGCTGGATCAAGCCTCCACCACACTGCTGGATCAAGCCTCCACCACACTGCTGGATCAAGCCTCCACCACACTGCTGGATCAAGCCTCCACCACACTGCTGGATCAAGCCTCCACCACACTGCTGGATCAAGCCTCCACCACACTGCTGGATCAAGCCTCCACCACACCTTGCGTTCAATAACCCTCACGGGTTAACCAGTATATATTACTTATAAACGATCGTATGTACCACTAGATTAACTAGCAGGGATATGCTGTATCTTCATTAACAACAATGATCCGCTCACACACTGGGTTTTATTATTAACTCTACATAGCCCACTGTGTGGGCGAAACGTTCTGGTTAATACAAATATAATCAAATTAAGCGCTAAGGACTCAATGGCCGCAGAGCGCTGCAGGAAGGATGCGCTAAGCAGGAATGTGGGAAGGTTGGTGTGTGAGAGGTAGGGGTGTATGAAGGTAGGGGTTAGTGGAGGTAGGGGGTTAGTGGAGGCAGGAGGTTAATGGAGGTAGGGGGTTAGTGGGAAATGTATGGGGGATTTGTGGAGGTAGGGGGATTTGTGGAGGTGAGGTGGTTAGTGGAGGTGGAGGATTAATGGAGATGGGGGTTAGTGGAGGTGGAGGTTAGTGGAGATGGGGGTTAATGGAGGTGGAGGTTAGTGGAGATGGGGTTAGTGGAGGTGAGGTTAGTGGAGATGGGGTTAGTGAGGAGGTGGAGGTTAGGAGGTGGGGTTAGTGGAGGTGGAGGTTAGTGGAGGTGGGGTTAGTGGAGGTGGAGGTTGTGGAGATGGGGGTTAGTGAAGGTGGAGGTTTGAGTGGAGGTAGTGGGTGGGTTAGTGGATGAGGTTAGTGGAGGTGGAGGGTTAGTGGAGGTGGAGGGTTAGTGGAGGTGGAGGTTAGGGTGGTAGGTGAGGGAGGTTAGTGGAGGTGGAGGTTAGTGGAGGTGGGAGTTAGTGGAGGTTATGGAGGTTAGTGGAGGTGGAGGTTAGTGGAGGTGAGTTAGTGGAGGTTGAGGTTGGAGTGGAGTTGTGGAGGTGGAGGTTAGTGGAGGTGAGGTTAGTGGAGGAGGAGTGGAGTTAGTGGAGGTGGAGGTTAGTGGAGGTGTTTGAGTGGGTTAGTGGAGGTGGAGGTTAGTGGTAGGTTTGAGTGTTAGTGGAGGGTGAGGTTAGTGGAGGTTGAGGTTAGTGGGGTTGATGAGTTAGTGGAGGTGGGGGTTAGTGGAGGTTGAGAGGTTAGTGGAGGTGAGGGTTAGTGGAGGTTGTAGGTTAGTGGAGGTTGAGGTTAGTGGGAGTGGTGGGTGGAGTTAGTGGAGGTTGAGGTTAGTGGAGGTTGAGGTTAGTGGGAGGTGAGTTAGGTTAGTGGGAGTTGAGGTTAGTGGAGGTGGGTTAGTGGAGGTTGAGTAGTGGAGGTTGAGGTTAGTGGAGGTTGAGGTTGTGGGTTTAGTGGAGGTGATTATGGTAGGTTAGTGGAGGTGGGGTTAGTGGAGGGGTTGTAGGTTTAGTGGAGGTGGGGGTTAGTGGAGTTGAGGTTAGTGAGGTAGGGGTTAGTGGAGGTTGAGGTTAGTGAGGTGGGGTTAGTGGAGGTTGAGGTTAGTGGAGGTGGGGTTAGTGGAGGTTGGGTTAGTGGAGGTGGGGTTTGAGAGGTTAGAGGTGGTAGTGAGTGAGGTTAGTGAGGTGGGGGTTATGAGTGGGAGTGGATTGGGTTAGTGAGGTGGGGTTAGTGGGTGAGGTGTGAGTGGGTTCAGTGCAAGAATAAAACATAAATCAACGTCTGTACTAGTTTGGTTTTCGTTAAAAATGTCAGAGAAAATCTGTGTGGAAGGTGGAACTTTCAGCCAGAAGGCCAGTTAGAGTGTGTTGAGACGTCTGAAGTGGATTCTGCGTGCCTGCTGATAGCCAGGGCAATCTGTTATTCTGTTGGACAGAGAATGCGAGGTAAAAGTCCTATGAGAGAGGTACCGGGTGTCTCTCCGTGTGGTATCCTCGAGTGCTTCTTGTGTGTCCAAATGTAAGCGTGAGAGTACAGAATTAGATACATGTGTAACATCTGGGTATCTTTATTTGTAGACGTTTCGCCATCCAGTGGTTTTCTGAATACAGGGACGTAATAGGGAGACTGTAAACCTATATGCAAAAGACGAGGTAATCAGTCCCTCAGCCTTGTTGGTGACGGGTACCATAGTCTTGAAGACTCACAATCTTCCAGATTATTCAAAACTACGGTGCTTTTTGTCAACTAGTTCTACATTCTTCATAATACCTTCTTGTATTGTATTTATAAACCCACTGGATGGTGAAACGTCTACAGAGATACCCAGATGCTGCACATGTGTCTAATTCTTCATCCTGTGGGTACAACAAGCGTGAGAGTGCAGTCTCCGAAACTCTTTTCAATAATGGGAAGATGATGGCCAAAATGTTAAACGTCCTTTGACAGAAAAAAATTGTTGTTGTCTGAAGCTGTTGCCAGCGGTTGCAGAGTTGTGAGAGAGAACACTGAAATCTGGAGGTCATGAGCAACTGACCGAGCAGCTAGCTGGCTCTGCTTGTCCACTGCCCTGAACATCGGCGTATCCAGGAACCCGGTCAAGAAAAAAAACCGACTTCTTTGTAAAGCAAACCACGGTACGGGTGGAGTTAGGACCCGTGGCAAGTGAGTCGCAAACTCCAGCCGTTTCGTGGTTTGCTGGCAATCGTGTTATTACGATTTCGTGAGTCATGATAACGACTTCTTTGTGCTTACCAGAAATACAACATAACCAAAGTTCTTATACGAAGAACAATGAGATGAGAGGAGTCGAATTTCTGGCTAGCCTGTAGCAACCTCTGGGACTCTGAAACATCTAGGAATAACGAGGCAGACATTGTAATAACGTAGATGATAGCAGTGAGACTTACATATAACTTCACTGTCAAACGAGTGAAAACTGGTATGGTGAGACTGACAAGATGTGGACACACTTATGTACAGTTCAGGACATTTATTATAAGAAACGTTTCGCCACGAGCAGCTTCTTTAGTCCTAATAGAGATTAGATTTAGATTTTGTCACTGTGGCTAGTTTATTGTGCATCCCTTATCCCTCCTGTGGAGGGTAGTACAAGAACAATACACAAAAGGCCTAGGAATTAGGTCTCAAAAGGATTAACGGGAGTACATCTGGATTTACATCTACAGTTCGCTTATCTGTTACACGCAAATTTTGGCAACTTATTTAATATATCTGATATCTTGTTTTCATTAATATCTTGACATGTCACATAGGTTATCATACTGTCTCTATATTCCACAATAAATGGACAATTAAGCACATAGTGACAGTTATCTTCGGGCTGGTCACATACTATCCATTTAGAGAGAAAACTAAGAAACAAGTACATATAGTGACAGGGGTCTTTTTCCACATCCATTATCAAAAAACACTATCCGATGCTAATACATGACCTTGGATTTATATGTCAGGAAAAAACAGCTGCAAATCTGACACTACAGAGAGGTGTAGGACCATCAGTGTACACCACAGAGAGGTGTAGGACCATCAGTGTACACCACAGAGAGGTGTAGGACCATCAGTGTACACCACAGAGAGGTGTAGGACCATCAGTGTATACCACAGAGAGGTGTAGGAAACCCTTTTAAGGTTTTACACCACAGAGAGGGGGTAGGACCATCAGTGTACAAACCCCAGAGGTTAGGGCCATCAGTGTATACCACAGAGAGGTGTAGACCCCTTTAGTGTACACCACAAGAGGGGTAGGACCCCCTCAGGGATACCACAGAGAGGGGGTTTGGAAAAAACATGTATACCACAGAGAGGTGTAGGCCAACAGTGGGGACACCACAGAGAGGGCCCAGGGCCATCATGTACACCACAGAGAGGGTTTTAAGGGGCCATCAAATGTAAACCATAACAAAGAGAAAGAGGTGTGACAAACGGTTTAGAAAACCAACAATTTGAAGAATGAGACACTTTGGGGAACATTTTGGAATTTTACGAAAAACGTTTTTTCACCAGTGGCTTCCCTCCCGACCAATACAGAGAAGATCGGTGGAAACAGAGGGGGAAAATTTGGGAAATAATCAGTCCCTCAATGACAATATCGCATTCCTTTTTTATGTCATGAGGTAAAAACAGGAAACCACCGAGGGTTTCCCAAATGATGTTTGGACCCACCTCGTTGGTGTTTAAAAAAAAGAAAAAGCCCAAAAAACCGCCTGTATGGGGGCCCGTAGGGGGGCTTCAAATTTCCCCTTCTTTTTTTGGGTTTTTATTGAGGTATCGATGACCCGCCTTCTTAAGGGCAGGGAAAATTAAAACTTTCAGCAGGACCCTTTTTTAAGAAAAGAAGAAGAAGAAAAAAAGAAAAGAAAAAGAAAAAAAGAAGAAGAAGAAGAAGAAGAAAGAAAAGAAGAAGAAGAAGAAGAAGAAGAAGAAAAGAAGAATGTTTTTTCACATTGTTGGGAATTTTCTCTCACTTGGAATTCCCCCAAAATTTCCTCAAGAACGTAGACAAAAAGATGAAAAAAATATCCTTTACAACCCCCAGCAACCACGGAACCCCCCCCCATGAGGAAAAAGCCGGGGGGAGGGAGAGAGGGGGGGGGGGGGGAGGGAGGGAAAGGGGGAAGGGGGGGAGGAGGGGAGGGGGGGGGGAAGGGGGGGAGAGAGGGAGGGAGGGGAAAAGGAGGGAGGGGCGGAGAGAAAAGAGAGAGAGAGAGAAAGAGAGGAAAAGAGAGAGAGAGAGAGAGAAGAGAGAGAAAGAGAGAGAAAAGGGGAGAGAGAGAGAGAGAGAAAGAGAGAAAGAGAAGAGAGAGAGAGAGAAAAGAGGTTTGAGAGAAGAGAAGGAGGAGAAAAGAGGGGAGAGAGAGAGAGAGAGAAAGGTGGGGGCCCCCCCCCAAAGGCAGCTAAACCCCATGAAGGTCGTCCAGGGGAAACCCCGAAATCCCCCCACCCTCTCTCTCTCTCTCCCCCTCTCATCTCTCTCTCCTCTCTCCTCTCTCTCTCTTCTCCTCTCCTCTCACTGTTTATCATTCTAAAACCCCTTCACCCCTTTTCCCCTCCACTTGGGCTACTTCCTTCCCCACTTTTAAAATCCCTCCCAAATGTCTCCTTTTCTTTCCCATACCCTTTTTCCCCCCCCTCCCCCCCAAAACCCCTGTTTTCCCCCCGCACTCTCTGGGGTATCCCCCCTTCGGGTTTATATAACCGAGCCGGGCAGAGAGCTAGGTGAGGGCATGTGGGCGTGGCTAGTGTGGGCGTGGCTAGTGTGGGCGTGGCTAGTGTGGGTATAACTCGTTTGTGGGCTTTCCCACCACGCCCATGTGTGTGTGTGTGTGTGTGTGTGTGTGTGTGTGTGTGTGTGTGTGTGTGTGGGGTGTGTGTGTGTGTGTGTGTTTGTGTGTGTGTGGGTGTTATGTGTGTGTGTGTGTGTGTGTGTGTTAGTTACCAGTTGTCAGAGGCACTTGTCGACAGACACTTGGCCTATTGTTTATTGTGTGTGCGTGTGTGTGTGTGCCGTGTGTGTGTGTGTGTGTGTGTGTGTGTGTGTGTGTGTGTGTGTGTGTGTGTGGTGTGTGTGTGTGTGTGTGTGTGTGTGTGTGTGTGTGTGTTTGTGTGTGTGTGTGTTGTGTGTTTTAATTTATTATTAAAAGTGTCAGGTGTACAGCGGACACCTAACGACTACAGATGTGTGCTGTACACACCCTCTGGTCCCAGTATGTAAATCTTTACATAAGACTGAGGTGTCATGTGGGGGTTCGATAACGTGGATTGGGTAATAACACTCACGTTGGATGATTGCTGCCACCAAGTTGTCAGAGGGACTGACAGAGTTGACTGAGGGACTGACCACCTTCTATCAAGACTGAGGGACTGACCACCTTCTATCAAGACTGAGGGACTGACCCCCCTTCTATCAAGACTGAGGGACTGACCACCTTTTTTTCAGGACTGAGGGACTGACCACCTTCTATCAGGACTGAGGGACTGACCACCTTCTATCAAGACTGAGGGACTGACCACCTTCTATTAAGACTGAGGGACTGACCACCTTCTATCAAGACTGAGGGACTGACCACCTTCTATCAAGACGGAGGGACTGACCACCTTCTATCAAACTGAGGGACTGACCACCTTCTATCAAGACTGAGGGACTGACCACCTTCTATCTAGACTGAGGGACTGACCTCCTTCTATCAAGACTGATATTGAGGGACTGACCACCTTCTATCAAGACTGAGGGACTGACCACCTTCTATCAAGACTGAGGGACTGACCACCTTCTATCAAGGCTGAGGGACTGACCACCTTCTATCAAGACTGAGGGACTGACCACCTTCTATCAAGACTGAGGGACTGACCACCTTCTATCAAGACTGAGGAACTGACCACCTTCTATCAAGACTGAGGGACTGCCCACCTTCTTCAGGACTGAGGGACTAAACCACCTTCTATCAGGACTGAGGACGGGACCACC